>SMSR01003334.1:2891-124118 GCA_019453355.1 Ceratina japonica
ATGAATTATAAATCATAATTGATTCTAAAATCGAGTTAAGTCATATTTACCTCACAATTATAAATGAATAGAAAGTATGAAATAATGAAGTTTAACTTCGATTAAACTCGTTTATTAGTATTTTTTATTTCATATAGCAGAGTGCATAGATTCTTATTAAGTGGCGATTTGTAATTGCTCAAACCGTTTACCCTGATTCAAATTATTCCCTCGAGCCTGTCACTGTTGTTTCAGTGCTTTTGAAAGGTCGCTCGTGCTCATACTTACTGTTTGTATCCCCTGTGCGAAATCGATCGCATGGTATAAAATAATATGAATCAACATAGAACGGGCACAGGGACCTACGTGGGGAGTTTATTAGCGTGTATATTTCCTGAGCCTCTCGTAGTGTCTGATATCAAGCTTCGCAGAGACTGTACTAAAAGTTTTAACCACACACATGCCTTTGATTTAGAATTATTCTTGTAAATTTAGGATTGTACAATAGTATATTCTACATAATATGTACATGAACTTTCATCTACTACTACTTTATCCACATTCTAACATACATTGAACATAGTAACGTGCGTTTAGACATTTTCGACAAAGACCACTTCCAAGATTAAATATGTTATGAATTACAAAAGAAACTTGGTGTTCCTTTTCACTGCCTCAAGCTTCCGGGTTCTCCAGATTCTGGGTACTAGTTTAAATTTGGGAACTGAGTTGATTTTTTATGAGAATCGACGCAAGAGTTCTTAGTCGGCATTTCCTCTTCGTACCACCAGCCGGACCTACACAAATAAGTTAAAACAGGAGTGTTGTCGAGTAACGAGATGAAAGGACCTTAACGAGGAGAATGATATATCAATTACTCATGACTGCTGAGCGAGGCTTGGTCCTTTTTAAACCTGTCATCTTTCTTTTTTTGTTCCGCTCTTTCTTTAGACGCGACAACGTCGTCGGCCACCGCGTCGATATCTTTCTCGTCGTTTTTGTCGCTAGATTTTACCGTCTCCGTTTCGTCTACAACAAACCAATCGTTAAAACGGTTTTCATCATGGGATAATACGCTAATAATCATACAAATTGGTTCCAAGTCGATTCGAGTTGTTTACCGTTCACTTTTGACATACGCATATCCGACTTGCCCATGAGTGTGTCCTTGGAAAAGCAGAGCTTGAACGGTTCACGTTCCAACATGGTTTCTTTTCCAGTTGCCATTTTAGAAACACCAGGATTCGTTCGATCGGTTCAATCCACGGGATAATACCAAGACCTGTCTCGTTAGAAATCGGAACCGCGATTGATTATCGTCAATCCAAGTGTATGCCAATAGACGACCTGTGATCCTGTGCGATTTCGACAACAGACTGGAACAGACTGGTCGACTGCAGAGCAGAGTGACCAGTTTGAGGACGGGAGCCAAGCCAACAAGAATCTGCCCCTCCACTTACGCACACTACCCCACCGTATCTGTGTGTCCCGAGTTCGGCTCCACTTCGGATTAGTAAAGAGAGAAGGCGAAACATCAGTCGTTGTCAGTCTGTTGCGCGCAACTTGGATTTTTGCATCAGGAGCAAGAGCGACGGACTGAGTTTTACATTCTCTCTCTACTAATCCGAAGTGGAGCCGAACTCGGGACACGCAGATACGGTGCGATAGTGTGCGTAAGTGGAGGGGCAGATTCTCGTTGGCTCCCGTCCTCAAACTGGTCATGGTCATGGTCACTCTGGTCGACTGGTCGAGGTAAGAAACGAGGGTGGGGGAGTAGTCGTATTTGATCAATAACGCGACGGGAGGCAAAATTCTACACGATTCGAATTACTTACAAACTCTATCGATTAAATGCTATTTTATTAGGAAGCTTACAAAGTTTTCTCGTAAGACTGGCTCGCTTTTACACGAAGAAACGCAATGCTTTTCGTAACATAGGCGAAACCAAGCTTGGTCAAAAACAGCCTTCTCGCCGTAGACGTCTACGCATAGACGGAGACGGAGACGGAACACTAGCTCTGAGGAATAAAAAGATTCTGAGTCGTGATATGTTTAGGGAACCATATGAACTTGTACTTCAAAGTTTCAGAACAATGTAGAGACCAGTATTATTTTTATGGGCGATTCATGAATCGAGTTTAGATTCGGGTAGTTATACGACAAGAAGAGTGCTACATGGTCCCCTCGGCAGAGGCCGAATGCATTCGAAGTCGCTCTGTACCTGCGGCGTCATAGGCAATCTGTCGTATCCAGAGTTGCCAGGTTGAAGGCTTTCCAGAGTTGCCAGGTTGAAGGCTTTACCCGTCTCCTACCTTCCCCTTCCACCAGCACCTTGGCTCGATTCTCCGCCGGCGAACTTCCACATGTACGCGACGTATACCGCTGCCCCACTATCGCTGCCAGGTTGATTGTCACGTGACCGTGCCGGAGTCACGTGGTGCGCGCGACGCACGCGCACGAAGCTAAGAATAAGAACAGAATACTTTGCTATCTTATGGTCGCGAATGAATACATCATTTCCACACGTCTTAAAAGTTTGTAAAATTTGTTTATTATCGGGTGTTAACAATATCTTTTATCTTACTCGCTCGCGTCACTGACGTCACTGACATCACTTTCGTCCGGCAATATAATGCCGTTTAAGATCGGAGGGATTTGTCTCTTACGAGACGGCATTATATTGCCGGACGAAAGTGATGTCAGTGACGTCAGTGACACGAGCGAGTAAGATAAAAGATATTGTTAACACCCGATAATAAACAAATTTTACAAACTTTTAAGACGTGTGGAAATGATGTATTCATTCGCGACCATAAGATAGCAAAGTATTCTGTTCTTATTCTTAGCTTCGTGCGCGTGCGTCGCGCGCACCACGTGACTCGGGCACGGTCACGTGACAATCAACCTGGCAGCGATAGTGGGGCAGCGGTATACGTCGCGTCATGTGGAAGTTCGCCGGCGGAGAATCGAGCCAAGTTGCCGGTGGAAGGGGAAGGTAGGAGACGGGTAAAGCCTTCAACCTGTCGTACCATGATTGATAAAGAATATTGAAATTGAAGTCGCTTTACCGAATCTTCGTCTGGGAGCTAATGCTCCGTCCCACGTGTCTCTTTTTCTCTCCCTCTCACACGCAACCCAAGTTCGAGTCGCCGAAATTACTTTACAAGAGATTTATCTTTTTTTCTTTTAGAGAAGATTGTTTTTGTCGATCAGACTCCGACGTGTGCATCTCCGTAAATCGTAAAAATTCATTTACTCCGTTTCCCTCGTTAGGTAGTGCTCCTCGTTTCGTTCTCCCCTCGCCGTTCTGCTCGGTTTGCGTACAAAAGTGAATCTTTGTATACGAGGTTCGCGTCTTCTCTTTTTTTCACAGAAAAAAAAGGACGAGCATCGTTCTCACGATTGTTCAGCGACTGACTTGACACAGTGTATGTATATAAATATACGTAACTGATAGATCATCCGAAAATTGATGAAAAGCAACGACGGGTTTCTTCCTGAACGTCCACGACGACACAAACGCGGATCGCCGCTACCGCACGTCCGAGGAATTCTGTAAATAGCGGAAAGACAAACAAAGCTTAAAAAAAAAGAAACAAAAGATAATACGTTCGTTTAAAAGGCGTCTTCGACGTTCTTTTTATTTCGATGCTTGAAGGATATTTTTTATCAGTTTTTTTCTTTTTCTCTCTCTCTCTCTCTCTCTTTCCCCTTCCTCTCTTCTCTCTTTGTGTATACTGACTTCTGTTCAGAATAAAAAAAAAAAGGAAAATATAACGAAAATGCTGCCTCTTCCGAGGTGTACTTGAAGTAGAAATCCTGTTCGACGAGCGCGCTCGTCGGTTCCTCCTCGACCTTCTCCCCGAACACGTTCGTCGAACAACATTTCTCGCTTTTCCTCTCGTCAAATTCGGTAAATTTGACGCGTTCGAAAGTCACGATCTCGTTTGCGCTCTCGTGGATTCGAGGACGGAGACGTGAGGGTAGAAGCGTCTTTCGTCACCCGGAAGAAACTTGTAAACGGTGTTGCATGTTCGCGCACACAAGTCTTAACACACCGCTGCGATAAGTACGTTGAACGTCAGATGTACACAGATTCGTGTGATAGACAAATTTTAGAGACTATCCGGTGCCCGCTCCTGGCCAATTCGAATTGCACGTCAGGAGGAGCTTCGATCCGTTTTTCGGACTCGAATTACAAAACCGGTTTTGAAAATTGCGATCGAAGATTCGTCGATTACCGCAACGGTGCGCTTTAGCACGCGTGTATACTGTTACAAATCTATACAAAGATGTTTACCCTTTCGCTTAAACTTAAACTCTAAATATTGTTTCTTCATCCGTTTTCGCTGCACGCACGCACACAAATGTCGCATATATTACGCACACGTTCCCCGCGTTATTACAATTTATAGATCTATATTATTATGGCCATATATAGATTCGATCGTTTCGAGTTCACAGACTTATCACTGCTCGTCTCTGTCTCTTCCTCTCTCTCTTACACGCGCACACATTCATTCTCTCACTCTCTTTCTCTCTCTTTCTTGTATTTGAATGTTCTTCGCAAAAAGTATTTGTCTCCACTTGATTTATCAACACACACAGAAAATATGCTTTGTCGCAGCGCACGCTCAACCCATACCGATTCCTGATGATTTCTAATTGGAGTAGAAGATACAAGATACGAGTGGTTGCAATCGGATATCGGTCGAGAATGAGCTCGATTCTTTTATAGAACTGAAATTGTGCCGACGCGTAGTAACCGAACAAACGAAGAACGAGTCGAATCGAGGGGCGCGGTAGCGGCCCGCGGGCAAGTTTGCTTGAACTGAGTCGTTAAATGCCGAGAATTTGGACGTCACAACGCGTGCGGCACCGATGACGAACAAAGATAAAACTAAGTCGGAGCCAGAAGAGAGGATCGCGCGGCAAAGGAAACGTACATCCTTTCGTCTGTTCATTTCTCGTTCGCTCGCCGCACGGTCGCGTCTTCCGGCCTATCAAAAAAAGGGGCAAAAATCGCAAAAATCGCAAAAATCGCAAAAATCCTCTCTACCGATATACGTAATATTAAACAATGCTTTTTCTCGTCTCTACGTCGTAAGCACGTGCGATTACGCGACTGGACGTTCGCACGATTTATTTTTTGTTACAACGTTCGACTGACACCGATCTCTACAATTAGAAGCCGCGAGAACGAGTTCACATATCTTTCATTACTCTTCATACCGTATCCAATTGCAGAGATCGATGTCGACAAATGGACAGCGCACATCCCATTGTCAAATGTTTCAATTTTCGAGGAGACGAGGCTCTCGCTCGAGGCTTGACACATTCAAACCGATGGACGGTGTACTGTAACNTTTCATACCGTATCCAATTGCAGAGATCGATGTCGACAAATGGACAGCGCACATCCCATTGTCAAATGTTTCAATTTTCGAGGAGACGAGACTCTCGCTCGAGGCTTGACACATTCAAACCGATGGACGGTGTACTGTAACCAAACATTCGTTAACGATTATACAGGCTGCCGCCCGAGGTACATATCTATCGCTCTCCGTGGACATCGAATTTTCATTCGAGAACAATATGGCAAAAAGGATGACGTATGTATTAAGAGAGACTTCGGAAAGATCGAACATCCTCGAGAGGAAATTTTAGCGTGACCCGTGTCTCAGTCCCTGTGTGCCCTTTTTATCGTCGAATCGGTGTTCGCTACCACCGCGCGGTCCCAAATATTCCATATATTTCGGACACCGTTTTCGGGTCGCTCTCGTCGCGAAGGAAGAACAAGTTAAAACGATCGATGATTCGATAACCCTGGATGGACTCGGATCGCATGCAGGCATCGTAAGCTCTATCTCTATCTCCTCGGCCCTCTGCGAAACGCGCGATAAGTGTGCGCAATTCGTAACAAATTTACGCAGCTATCGTCAACTGCCCTGAGTAAAAAGTCTCCCACCGGACAGTACGATCCCATATGCATATACTGTAATCACCGCGTGTCGCACAGTGGCACGCACGTGCCGCGATCCAATCTCCGTTGCTCCACATCGTATAAATTTCCTCTCGAATCTCACGCGACAGGACATCCAGTCGTATCGCGTTGTACACGCGTCCAGGTCTCTTTAGGCGTTAGAGAAACAAGATAAAAACGTTCGACGAAACTTCATGTTTACGCAACGTGCACTGGAAACGCCCGTTGATCGTCCAAACGGAAAGTCCGAAATTTCGAAGAACCTGTCGTCGAAACTCACTTGCCCGGCAGACTCGTGCGATAAGAAACTTCGTCGGTAAACTCTGTTATCGGGACAGATCGGTTCGGACGATCGACGATATTTGTACTCCGTAAAAATAAGAATTGCTCGGCGAAGAAAAGAAGTCGTTCGCAATCGGCGGTGATCGTGACTGCAGGTGGGTAGACGCGATAAAACGACATTCTCGCTCTCACTCCTCTCTCTCTTTCTCATCGATAAAACTCTACAAAAATACGTAACAGTAATTAATGGATGTTTTGTGTTTTATGTGATCTTTCGTGTAGTCTAGAGGTTCGTAGTTATTTCCGTCGATGCACGTGCATATCTCGCTGCGCGCTGGAAATCACTCTCCCGCTCTCATTCGCTCGCTCATTCACTCTCTCCCTCTCTCTCTCTCTCTCTCTCTCTCTCTCTCTCGCTCTCTCACTGTATTTCTTTTTTTTCCCCTTAATCACTTACGACGCAGGTACAATTTTTTCTGTATTTTTTCTTTTTTTTTGTTAAACTAACTTTTTCTTGTATTCTTCCTTAAGTGCTAACTTCCTACAAAGATACTTAAGAGACATTTACAAAAAATGGCCGTAGTCGTCGCCCCTTTCTCGTTTCTCGACACGTAAATACGCGTTATTCTCTTTTCCTTTCTTGGGTACCCTTATTATTCGCGACATTTTCGGACTTACACTGTACTACTACGTTCTTAGAAACCTACTGAGCAAACTATTCGTAACATGCACCAAGAGACGCGCGTTCATTTTTATTACTTTTGTCACTTCAACACCGTTCCTGTTTTTTTTCTCTTTATTATTTTTTTTTGTATTTTTTTCTTTTTCTAGCTCTTCGGCGTTCTTGACAGAATCAACGGGTCGGGAAAGAAGAGAAATGTCTAAGCGCTTCATTAATCGTAACCGCGGTACGAGATACGACGCGAAACTGAAGAAACAAGTAGGGAAAAAGAAAAACGGGTACGAGTATGCACGGAAGGTTCGTCTTCTCAAAAATACTGAACACAAAAATTCAATGAACGACTTTTTCCCTACTCTTTGTACCTGTTTATATGTATGTATAAAACTTCGTCGTTAAATTAATATGAACGAACGTACACCTGCTGCTGCTCTACAGTGAAAAAATAAGTACGGAGTTTTCTACCTGTGTCGTTCTTTCACGTCGCGCTACGAATAACGTTTTTAAAACAACAATCTAGGAACACTTATTAACAGCTGTCGAGCGAAGATTCGAAACCGAGAGGACAACAATAACGTCGGATCGAATTGAAATTTGGATTTAAACACGACGGAACAACGTCGCCTTCTCTCCGCTGTACATTCGTTCATATCGACGTTTAACGAACGTAAAGCAGAACGTGATAAACGAATCGAAGGAGAGCTTGAATACGTTAAAAAGCAGGAAACTGGTCATATAAACTGGGAAAGGAGAAGGGAAAGAAAGAGAAAAAGAGACGATGGCGTTCGCGCGCGCGCGATGTTCGTAAATTCCATGGAATAAGAAACCGCGAAAAATTATTGTCCGAGAGATACGCGCCGGAGACGCGTGTCCAATAAAAGGTCGAATCGTCGCGCGAATCGAGATCGAGTCAAAGGATACGCGTAAACAATTATCGGACGACGAAGAAGACGAAGTAGAGATGCCCCCGCGCGCTGCTTCTGAACGAAACACGACTTTCGAAGTCAACCGCGTGTAGGATTCGAACCACACTCGTTACCGTTTGTAAATCGTCGATAGAGACGCAACGTTATTGTACACACTTGTTTCGTATCCGTACGTGCAGACGTGTAAATACGAATTATACGCTACCAAGAAAGGAGACGCTCGTTTCCTGCGGAAGGATATTACCTCTCAGCCACTCGGTGACGCGATAACTGGTTTGTTGGTCTGGAGTTCGAGCAGATTCGAACGAGCCTTCAGCCGCCGCTGCATCAGACGGCTCTCGCTAGGCGGTGACAGACCGAACAGCTGATGCAGCGAGGACTCCTTCCCGATCAACCGATTCTTCCCGATCACCTTGCCCGACTCGACTCGGTCGATCGAGGAGGAGCAGCAGTTCTTTTGGCGCGCGTCGAACTCCCCCGAGGAATGATTCGCGCAGACCTTGCTGTGCTCCGACAGCTCGCTGCTGGAGTCGGACATGTGCCCGTAAGGATGGTTGTCGTCGTCCGTCGACGACGTCGACAATCTCGGCTCCCTCTTTTCCGTCAGTTCCACCAAATTTATGGAGAAGTGTTGAAGTACCACACGATTCACAGCCATTGCTGATTCAGCGAACGCCGAGAGTTCTCTAGCGGAATTGTTTCTCCTGCGGACGAACGAAACAAACGGTTAGACCTCCCGCGGCGTACTTAATAACGCGGTAACGACGCGATCGAGGTCAGAACGTTGAGAACGAACCTAATGATGTGAGGAGTAGTGAGAGATTTTTCGGGGGTCTCGACGGAACTCGGACCCGGAGTGATCCACGGGTGTTTCAGAATGCTCTCCGCGCTGAATCTTTGTTGGGCCTCCTTGACGAGCAGGCCCCTGATCAAATCCTTCGCGTCCTCCGAGATACTGCTCCATTCGTTGTCCGGGAATTCGTACTTGCCCTCTTGAATACTGTTGAACAGGAGTTCCTGACAAGCTTGACAATTCTCCCCTCTCTCCCAGCCGCAGTCGGAGCCGCAGTTCCCGTAGAACGGCGGATAACCGCACAGCAGGATGTACGTGATCACCCCGAGACTCCAGAGATCGCAACGCTTGTCGTAGTAGTTCGCCTCCCCGATGAAAGCCTCCACGACTTCGGGAGCCATGAAGTCGGCACTGCCGACCGGCGTCAGAAGCTGCGGTGTGGCCACGGGGCTCGACAGCGAATTATTAAACTTAATGCCCGAACCGAGATCGAAGTCGCACACTTTGATCGGTGTCAGCTTGTCCGGATAGACGCACAAGATGTTCTCCGGTTTCAAATCCCTGTGAGCGATACCTAGATGTGGGACGGAACGAGAGAAAAAAGAATGGTTCAGGCAACGAACGGCATTGTGTAAAGCGGCTAGGCGTGTCTCCCGAGTATATCTCTACCTTTCTTGTGAAGGAAATTTAGCGCGCTCGCGATCTCTCGGACTATCTCGCTCGCCTCGCGCTCGCTGAAATGGATCCTCTCCTGTATGCGGGTCAAAAGTTGGCCGCCGTTCACCTTCTCGAACACCAGATAAAACTTCTCTTCGTCCTCAAAGAACTCGATCAGCTGGATGATGTTCGGGTGTCCCTGACAGTGGTGGAAAGTCTCGACCTCTTTGAATACGCGCGCCCGTGCGTGTCCAGGAATCTTATCGATTATCTTAACTGCGTATTCCAAATCTGTGTAGAGCGATCTACATGTCTGAACAGAGGCGTAAGCACCTTCGCCAAGAACTTCGCCAGTCAATTTGTACAGTTCTGAAAAGTGAGAAAGACACACGTTTTTAATAGCGATTTTATTTAGCCCGTGCGCGGGTCGCGAATACCGACGAGAGAGGGAACGACGACGGGGATGCGAGGGGACGGGAAGAGTGTATCCGAAAATAATCGTGGCTCGTAACACGTGCACCGGTCCAAGACTCGCGGTGGTACGCCATATCCCTTATTATTATTAATTCCCGTAAATATAATTCTCTTGCGCGAAAAACTGTATTCCTGTTTCTTACCCACGATCAAGCACGATACATACGTAGTGTACTTCCGTTCTGTTCCCTCCGTCGGCTCGGTCAACGTTGCAAACAACGGACGTAAATACGAGCTCGCAACTTCGCTTAAACCCACGGAAGTACTTTCATACGTACGCACATTCCTATTCCTGTTTTATTCCGCGTCAAACCACGATGATTTTGCTTGGCAACACGGCCGAACATCTATATAGCAAACTACTTCTCCTCCTCCTCCTCCTCGTTCCCCGTCGACTCTTCTCGCATTATGTAGGTACGTTTAATCTAACTCGATTGTAGGCAGCGGTGGTAAAACGACGGTGCAGTTTTTGCCGCATAGTCAAGAGTTCCCCGAGCGTCGCCGATATTCGAGACTCGGAAACGAAGCTACCGTGTCTTTGAATCGCGTTTTCTCGATACAACTCCTCGATCCATAATTTGATAAATACTAATACTCACTTTCTAATCGTTTAATTTCACATAGCGTAGGACCTGGACTTCTTAAGAAGGAAATGGGGAAAAAGGGTCCGGAAGCGGTCCAAATAGTAGCATACGCACAAGTGCTCGTAATCGTGTACGTGCAGGTACTACGCATAGTTCACCAGGGTAGTGGGATGGGACGCACGGGAGTGGAGAAGTTTCTCGAACGCTGAAACTCCGCTACGAATCGATCGCATAAACGCCTCGGTAATAGTTTCAACCGTACAAGTCGATTTTAAACCAAACGAATTTCTTTTCCTCACGGTTTCACGTGCCGCCGATAATGAATCGATTCAGCTGCGCGACTCGTTACTCAATAAAAATGTGTATTTTTTGAACGACGTTTGAGTTTCGTTCATTGAAACTTACAATTAGACATTTCGCAATACAAGCGTACCCACGAAGTCTCGGTAAGGACGAAACGTGCGAATCGACGATCCTACGTGTTTAAGCGTAAAAATAAAACAGGCCATTGCACTGGATNTAAGTCGATTTTAAACCAGACGAATTTCTTTTCCTCGCGGTTTCACGTGCCGCCGATAATGAATCGATTCAGCTGCGCGACTCGTTACTCAATAAAAATGTGTATTTTTTGAACGACGTTTGAGTTTCGTTCATTGAAATTTACAATTAGACATTTCGCAATACAAGCGTACCCACGAAGTCTCGGCAAGGACGAAACGTGCGAATCAACGATCCTACGTGTTTAAGCGTAAAAATAAAACAGGCCATTGCACTGGATCCTGTTTAGGAGGAAAGGCTAAGGTAGGATTGCGACGATCGATCGCTTCCCGCGCGAGTTTCCCGAATGTTCTCAACTTGTGCACCTAATTGCGAACGAAACGCAAGTCACCCGAGCACGGCTAACACGTCGACACGTCGAGCGTATGAAAACTCGACCGTTCAATTACACCAACCATGATGCGATGTGACCGTCTCCCTAATTTACAGGACTACGTTTCAAAAATCGTAGCGCGTTTGTGCGATGCGACTCGACGAGATACATAAACGCATCGTTAAATCGATGAAAACCTGGCTACGAGAACGCGATGCAAACGTTCGTCTACGCGTCGAATTTTACCTTGGAAGCAAGAAGACATCAAGGACGAGCCGGACCGCTTCTTCTTACGTCTTTTGCGCCTAGCTTCCTCCTGTCGCGCCTGCACGGCGCTCATAGATTCGCTCGTCGCGTTCACCGCATCCCTGCAATTCGTCTCCTCTGAAACATAAACACCGCGTTGGATCAACAACTCGAATTCCGACTTACGGTACATCCGCGTAACGTGTCATCGATGTAACGCGTACGTTGCGCAATTTGCGAAGAATCAGCCGACCGGCGCGGCGCATACACGTGTGTCGTTACCGCTGTATATACAAGTTTACTTTTGTGCATGCACATTTATGTTACGATATATCGCTTGATAGCGAGAGTATTGCTCGTCGTCACTCATTTCCTTAACACCTCTCCATAATATTCGTCTTATCATCGGAAAATGACTATAGATTACGTGTTCGATTCGATTTGCCAAAAGGCGTAATTGCATTCGCAACGTATGACTCAACGTTACTAACGTCGTAGGACGTAGTAGTAGAGTAAGGATCATTTCCGAGTTTGTAAAGAAGAGTGACAAACGAACAGAAAAGAAATTAATAACAAACGATCTAAACAGGTTCTTGTCCCGTCCTTGTACAAACGTTCGCGTGAAATGTATTTGCATCGGTATGCGTGGATACCGAACTAATTTACATTGATATTAAACTACAGTTGCTATTATTGAGTCGAGAATGTGACTGAAAATAATTCGATAACGGCGCCACAGCCGTCGGCGAGGAACGAGAGAGTACGATCGCGATAGGGAAGCGCGATTCGAGTTGCGACGGATAGCAATACATTTTCGTTGTTCGCATTGGCGATGCGACGGCGGCGAACGCAAGGAGCAACACACGGTCGAGCACCGAGAGGCTCGGAGTTCAATGACTGGCACAGAAAAGGAACGCCGCCATCTTATGCGAGATACACATGCACACACCGGATGATAATGTTGCCGCTCGCCGTTCGCCGCATCCTACCGAACCCTGCAACTGCGAATCCCAAAAGAAGGAATAATCAAAACCGATAAGGGATATAATTCCTCGATCAATCTCTCTAGAGGAAGATTTACGAACGAATTTTACTTCGGCTCATTGATAATTAAAATCTATACTTTATACTAAACCCGCGTGATGCGCGTAATCTATTAGCGCGGTCAAGGCCATGAACATCGACGATAAGATCTTGTCCTCCATCGATCTTCAATAACAACAAATAAACGTGCGAGCTTCTTCTGTATCGCGACAAGACTCTTTTCTCGATGAATCAGTTTTTTGCATCAGGACTTTCGTGGTTCCCCTCTCGAATTCGCATAACGTAATCGTCGTCCTTCCCCGTTGAAACGTTCCCTTTAAATCAGGGGATAGCAACCAGCGCGACATGCGCGCAAGGACTCTCTCCCCTTTCTCTATCCACCCCTTTAGATATCCCGGTTCGTTCTTTGTTCGGGGTGCCCTTACCATCGCTCTCCTTCACGATTTCCATCCAACTCGAACACGAACCGACTAACCCACTTCGACCCTCGAAAATAATTCAACTACGCGGTGGTGCTGCGTAACTGCGTAGTCTCTCAGCCTCCCCTCGGCGCGAGCCCCGTGTGTCCTTCGTTAACCTTCGCCCTTCGCTCTTCGCGTCCTGCGACCGTTTCCTGATCCCCGACACATCGTTTCTCGAAACAACGCGCGACCGTTGAATTTTCTCGACGATTCCCAAACGTTCTACTGCGATTGCGTTAAGAACAGAACGTACCTACAGTTTGGAGAAAAGCGAATCTTTACATGGTAACGCGTATAAAACACACTGAACGGTGCTCTTTCTGAATGGGAGGGAAACGTGTGTTAGGGTTGAAAGCGACCCACATAGATTAACACAGCTGGAGCAATTGGCGTTCCTTCCATAACTTATTTCCAAGTAAGGGATCAAACGAGACGAATCTATCAAAATAAATGCGTTCCGAAAGTTACGCGAAACGAATTAAGTACATGCGATACGCTAAAAATAACTTGTACGCGCGTCGGACAGAACAGAGAAAACGCAATAGGTGGTATAAATTTAACGCTTACTCTCCTGCGGTTCGGGTCGATTTCGTTAGGATCGAACCTGGAAATCTGCAAGATTCGACTAAATTCGAAACAATGGAGAACGCACGTCGGCGAACGACGAAACATGGTCTTCGCACCGTTTCGTACGAGGAACGGAATGTTACCATCGTTACGATGATTCGCGCCGATTAGGATGCTGAAAACGCAAAAATCGTGAGTTCTGTACGAAACAGAAAAGTAAAAGCGAAGAGTATTGGCACCGCGCGCGTACCGGCTTCGAGAAAGTTCTGCCGTCAACCGACTCCGAGTGTCGCGTGTACCCCGCTTTTCCGTAGCGATTGATCTTACAAATTTCCATCTCGTATTGTGTGGGGTTCAGACCAAAACCAGTCCTCGCAGTGTTTCTCTTTCTCTCCGTGTTCGACGCGAATTCGTCGACCATCCTAAACGCGACGTCGGACATACAACGGGAAATGTTGGTTTAACGTCGCGTAAGAAGGACAGGGATTTTATTCGAGAGAAAGTGAGCATGCACCATCGCGATACAATGGAATTTCTATATATCGTCTTGTGGTTCGGAATCGCGAGGACATCGTTCGAGAACTACCTCGGAGGAGAATGATACGCGCATTAATAGAATGTCGATAGATTCATACCTCGTCCAGCCTCTTGGCACCCGTCCTCTCGTTCTTCCAAGATTTTCTCCACCATTTTGGCGCGATACCACACACTCGGCTCGATTATTAGCAAAAGAAAACCAAAGAAAAATGCTATGTTTTTTTTCTTGAGACGAGGAGGCTTCTTCCCGTGCTTCTTGTTTCCTTACTTCGCGAACAATGATTATAAACTCACTTCTTCTCTCTTATCGTGTTCTTTCACTTAATAATTGTAAAAAAGAGTCAGTTGTATATACAAAAACGTCTACGTCCACTAAGATACTGATATAATCTTCTCTCCCATTAGCCGAAATTACCGAATCTCGGTGTGCGAGGTGTTCTCGTGTATTTCTACGCTTCTCCCTTTACCGACGCGCACAATTTTATTCGATCTTCCTCTCCTGGGACAGCTGGATGTATATCAGTGTCGGTATCACAGATATAAATAAATATATAAAGGCTACCTAGTTCTCTGTTTCTGTTTTCCCAACTTGCTTCGTGACTTACACCGGCGACAGGCGATGTTACGCGTCGCGCGGATGAATCGTTTGAATAAATACTATCACAGACTTTGACACTGCTCTTCCTCGGATACAACTTCTTCCTCTTCTCAGCCTCCGCTGCTCTTTCCTTCGTTTTCAATTTCTCGCGATCTGCCGCTGCTTTCCTTTCCTCCGGTCGCCGCCGGATCACCACCACACCCGTTCCCTCGACCCCGACAAGATGTTGAACTAGCAGCGAGCAAACCTCTTCGAGGAGAATCAAAATATCCGCCGTAGGACCGTTTGATTCCGCCTCGAGTTCTCTCCCAGACCCAGCTTCGAAACCTGGCCTACTTCCGCTCTTCCCTCGACGGCTCTTTCGCCGGATAAACCGACGGGGTTTCTCCGTGAGCGAAAACCTTCTGATGGTCGGTGCTCCGTTGTCGGTATCGCACAGCCTCTTCTCGCACGTAGCGGTAACCGGGCTTGGAAGCGCATTAAAAATCCTTCGGCTAACACATCGGGTCTTCTGTTCGTTCACCTTCCCTCACTGCTCGGCAGTTGGTTTCCGACTGAACCTCGCAAGATGGCCGCCTTCGCTTACTAACAGCGGATCTCCTCTCCCCGACCCCGCTGCCGCCGCCGACCCAGCTCAATCCCTACCGATCGCCGTCCGCCCGTCTCTCCTCTCCCACAGGCTGCTTCTACGCTGCGACGGATCGGACGATTTCGTCGACGCCCTCTGAAATCGTCACGTAGCTCCCGGCCAGGGGCTCTCGCTCTCGCCGCCGCGCCGCTACGCTCTTCGTCCACGTAGCCGACCCGCACACCTATCTCCTATATACACGCGTATCTAATTACGAATTATGAATCGCATGATGCAAGTTCCACGTTGTTTACGCTCTTACTCGGCCAATTCGCTAACCGTGTTATCTGAATCCGAGTATGTGTAACAGAATTTTTCTCGAGGACGTCGTCGCGCGAATCGACGCGCCAGAGGTTCTCCTATCGCTCCGCGCCCAACTATATTTCTTATCGAACTGCGCGGTACCAGTTTCGTTTCACGCTATGTCCGCCGCGATATTTCAACGAACAAGTAATCGACAACAATCTTTAGAATACTTTATTGCACGTTTCGTCGTTCACCGGCCGCGTGAGAATCGCTGGCCGTGTGTGCGCGCCGTATGTTTGTAAACGTATTGTCGCCGGGTAATGAAGCAGCTCTTCCGACCGTTTTACGAAAAGGCACGGAGTTTCGAGGTGACGAGCGGTGTTCGGCGTCTTCGATGGCCGGGTCGAATCGATTCCCGAGCGGACGTCCCCTCGTCTAGCGTCATTTACGTCGTTTTAAAACATCTCGTAGAAGGATAAACAGATGGGAACGGGAAATGACGACGCCGCGGTCGTGTGTTGTTTTGGGAAGATATGCGCGCGCACGGTAGCCACGTATAACATCACGCGATACGAACAGGGCCTCCTTGTCCGGCGCGACCGGCGCGAGAGAGACGGGAACGAGTTTGCTGGTCCCCGGCGTGTGTGTGTACGTAAGAGGAACGCTTACGTGTAGTAGTAAATGCTGGCGTGAGCGGCGAGATGAATACGGGGCGAAAGGACAAAGAACGGAGCACAGGGAGGAGTAGAGTTAGAGGGGAATAGACAGACTAAAGACGAGAAACATTGCTCGGGCTTCTGTGGTCGTCGTCGTGTCGTTGTCGTTTCAACGAACGGACGAACATTTTTTACGCTACGCGCAAGCTCGCGTCGGCCATCGAAGTTTGTTTTTAATCGGACGACACCGCGTGAACTTGTTGCCCGCTTCTGTACGTAATATATAATCGGCGAACTGCGTCCACGTACCGTATCCTTCGCTCCTATCTCTCCCGCGTCGGTTTGTCATCAAACTGTATTTACTTGTATTACGCATACATTATGTATTACGTAAAGATCGATTGTTTACTCGAGCCGACTCACCATGTCCCGCAATAAGTTTAGCCAAAAGTACTTGTACCGCTTAAATACAATGTATTCCCTCTGTTATCTATATCTATGCACACTTCAATTTTACGTATGCGCATACTTGCCGTGTTTTGGTTCGGTGAAAAATGCCAACTTATGGATAGATTTCATAATAATCGAAGTTACATCATTCACGCCATTCATGCGGCAATTCGTACCGTGATTCGTATATTAACAGAGCGATAGAAATGACTCGAAGAGACCGCGAGAACGAATTGTTAATTGCTTTTGTACGAAATTGATAGATCTCTGAGTCGAAAATTTAAAGGGCACCGTTCGGTCGCAGAAAACGACAGAAAACAAAATAATAAACCGGTTTCTGCACGTGGCACGGATCATTGTGGATCGTGCCCCCGGACCAACGCCATTCAACTCTCGTGGGTGCCTGCGTTATGTTATAAGCAAACATAAGACGCTATTCTACTTTCTACGCACTCTACTTCGACTCCCTGATTGTAAGTCACACCGGCGTGTTTCATCACCGTGAAATACTACAAAATTGGAAGCACCTGTTTACAAAATGGAAATAATGAAGAAGACGAGGAGGGAAGGAGTCGCGCAAGCAGGTGCTAAGCCGATACGGCGCGGCACAAGTTAATGTATACTATGTATATGAACGTAAAATAAACTAACACAGACTTCCCCACGCCTTTTTAAACGCCCACGCGTTGTGTATCGATGAAATGTGTACAAAGGTTGTGTCGCGTCCCAATCCCAAACGTAGAACAGTCGTCATTTTAGCTGTAAAACACTTCGACTCGAAGCTTAAGATTTGTACAATATTGTAACCGGCGCGATTGACATTTATTATATTCGTGCCACGCTTTCCTTGACGAAGAAATATCGGCAGTAAGTTTCGTGATATAGTACACGGTAAAAGTATCCTCGCTCGCAACGATAGGAAGTCCGATTTCGGAAACGAAGTAGCGAGACGACTCGTGAAAACGTACGGTCGGTTACGTCAGACTTTGCTCACACGCGAGGCAGACAAAAGCGTAGAATTCATTAATTTTAACGAGCTATTATCGTTTTTTGGTGAGTGTACGTGCCACGTAAATACGTATCCTGAAACCTGCAATGACTCATCCGATTATCGAGTTACTCGATCTCTGCTCGTTCGTAAAACTGCAAACCCGTAATAAATGTAATACTTTGATCTAAAAGAACGAACAGGATAGACGATTTTTTTCTTTCGCGTACTTCAAACGATGGACGTCGTCGAAACAGAAAGAGGAGAACGACGGAGTCAGCTGAATTCGTGATAATTAAAGAAGATGCGACACGAGACGCGGGCGCGCGCGTTATGCAATTCGTCGGCTCGAGCCGGTTTGTCGACGTCGCACGTTTCTCGAACACTTTTATTTGAAGTTATCGGACGGACACTGGATAAAGGGTATTTTTAAACGTCGCCTTAAACTCTGGAGAGCACAATAAATTTATCGACAGATATTTCGAGTAGATTAGAAACGATTCTAACAACGAGACGCAATACGTTTAAGAAAACATTGCTTGCTCGTCAGATCGATTGCCGAAACTACTGTATTACACACAGAGTACGTCTGTGCGTAGGTACGCGAGAAAGGATAAAAGTAGGTAGGTAGGTAGGTAGGTAGGGTGGTGAAACGGGAGAAGAACGAGGAAGAAAGCGTCCGGTACTGGGGCGGCGGGTGTACGAATTCACGCACCACGTGGATTCACGGTTCAAGGCTAAATAATGCGTCACCCAAAAGTTTCTCCTTATCCAAGGTCTGTCGCGTGTGATACCCGTGTTTATGTCCCGCTAGTTTTAAGCGACTCTAGATTACGCAAAAAGAATACCATCGATAACGAAGACATCACAAGACTGATATTTTTCAAAACAGATCTTTATCAATCGCGATAGTTTCGCCCGTTCAATCTTGCAAACCGCTGATACCGCGCTGATAAGCTAGATCGACATCGTAGGAATACACCATGAGCAATTGTACGTAAATAAATCCACGTGGATCTCCTTTTCGGTACGTTCAACATTTTCTACGCCTATAGTAAAAGCAAGCGAAAAGTTCGGGATAATCGGATGTGTTCATTGTCGCCGGCTAACGACGCTTCAGTTATCGGTACGGAGTACACGGCAGGGTTCCATTTCCCATTTATGTCAGGCCCGAGGACCGAGTCCCGAGCCTAAACTCTAGAATTTTGCGGTGAGTTTGCAAACAGCACGTGACCTCAGACGATGACCACTCGTCGTTACTCACTCGTGTTTACGAAAGGACCCAGCAGATAATACGAAATATCGAGCAATTTGAGGACACTCACCTGGGCGCCAACTGATTTTTTGGAAGACGTCTGTCCTCATAACAGCATTTATTACGCATTCGCTTTCTTTTCTCGGCTCGGTGCTTCTGTATGTGATCTCGACTTGTTCGTCTCGTCGTTCTACACGTAAGAAACACTCGACTAGAAAATAGTAAATATTTTTGTTCGGGCGAGAGCGATAACATTTTCTAATTATAAAGGCGTACAACGATCGGCTACCGATACTCGTGCTACGCACTTAGGAACCGGTTAGACCGGCGACGAAAATACATTTTTCATCTTTCTTCAATTACATGCTCTCCAGACAACTCGGATTACACGAATCTAGTCTAGTATCGCCATGTAGGTCTACGACATCAGCAGCCTCGGCGCAACAGCCAAGTCGTTGTTCATTTACGAGGGAACGCACGCATTTGCATAGTTATTTATTTCGAGACGCGGTTTCGTCGCCTTTCCGACTTCTATCGCGAATAAACAAACGAACTGCGCAAACGGTAGAAGTAGAAGGTCTCGCATAACGTTCGCGTGACTTTACGCCTGTGTGCGTCGCACGCGCTGAAATTGTATGTCAACCAAACAAAACGATCTAAATCCAAACGACAAGCCCCCTCAAACACCTTCGGGAGCACGGCTGTTAAAAAAAAAATTGAAAGATGGACCGAATTTTAGAAGCGTTTTAACAAAAGCGGAGTGGCTCTATTACCGTTCCTATCTAACTGTTTGTGCGCAGGTAAACACTTTCTTATCTACGCATTCGATAATACATATTATGTACCCGGCAGGATAATTTACGCGCCGTAGTCAGAGATATACGTTTCGCGAACATGTGTATCGATGTTTACGAAAGGCGAACGTGCCGATCCAGCACCACGCCACTGTTTCTGCCGCGAAGATATTGTACACAAAATTCTACGTTTCTATGTTTTCGATAAACGCTGCACGCGCGAATCGAAAGATACGTACGAACGGTCAAAAAGTCATAGCTGACGTAACGAAATTGTATCTCCTCTAAAAGACCCACGATCTTTAGCCGCGTAATTAACGAATCAATTGGTCGACACACACATGAATAACACGTCGTATCGTCGTCGGTCTCTAATTACCCGAGCACACCGAAATTCGCGTCGACTCGAAGGACAGGAACGACCTCGAGACTCGGCCTTTTTTCATAATCTTACCTCGACCAAGAAATAAAGAGCAAAGAAGAAAACTATCGCGCATTTTCCAGTCTTTATCTACATAATGCATGCACATGTCTATGTGACTATAGAATGTCTGCCTACGTAATCTGCTTGTATACGCTACGTACGGCGAGGATATAAACTCTGTAAGGAGATAAAGATGATGACGATGATCAGATTTTTGCAGTACCTTCGTAAGTTATCGTTACACACGTGGAAGACCTAATCTAGGTGTCAGAATCGGTACGAGAACTACTGTCGTCCTCGAAATTGTAAAATTATAAGGTAATTCTTCTCGCTTCGTCGACCTTTATATTCTGCTATCCACAGAAGTTTCACGACCCCTGCGCGATTGACACGAGTTAAACTTGACGACCTCGCGCGCGGTGATACGTAGCATGCATGTATTGTATATAGACGCCACCGGCATGCCACTAATCACGTACGTTTTATCGATCACTGTTTATGCGTCCTTTATGCATACAACTATTTTAGTAGTAACAAGCGAAACCTATTAGCCGACTCCCCCGTCGTAGCGTACGATGATTCATAATGATTCTTCTCTACTCGCATTAGCTTTCGTTCGAGATCATTTCCCAGTGCTTCAATATTCGCTTTCACTTTCGGGACAAACACTTTTTCAATTAAGAAATAAACAAGTGACAATGATAAAAATAAGACTGCCACCTGTGGCTTATACGTTTACGAAATGTTCGATACGTGTCATGTGTCCACCGGCGCAAATATCTATCCACGCTGTGTTCAATTTATATCGTAAAAGTTTACTGATCGAACAGACGGATAAATCTGTGTACGCGCCTAATTGTCAGGTTTTTGCTTAAGCGTTCTACGAGCTGTACGTGGATTAACATGCATGCAATCACGTAACCAATGCTGATTCTTAGCGAGAAATGCAAAACAAGATTGCCGGAAAGCAATGGAAAATGTGTTTCGGGCATTTGTTGGTTCGAAGCTATGCGTACGTGCCGGGATGCAGGTATTCAACCCTGACCGACTTTTGTGCCTTCGACCGGCACCCGGCACGCCTCGTAGTACATACGTATATGTGGTCTGATCTATGTTTGTACTCTTATGTAAAGCTACTAATTTAGAATACGTTTGTTACAAACGGAAATAAGATGAGATCGATAATTATAGAATATAAAATGAATACCTTTGCCTCGTGTCTTCCCTATTTTTGCAATTGTATGTCGCGTAAAAAGAATTGCAAATACTCACCCGATCTTGACACGCTGTCGCCATCTTGTATCGGAATNGCATTTATTACGCATTCGCTTTCTTTTCTCGGCTCGGTGCTTCTGTATGTGATCTCGACTTGTTCGTCTCGTCGTTCTACACGTAAGAAACACTCGACTAGAAAATAGTAAATATTTTTGTTCGGGCGAGAGCGATAACATTTTCTAATTATAAAGGCGTACGACGATCGGCTACCGATACTCGTGCTACGCACTTAGGAACCGGTTAGACCGGCGACGAAAATACATTTTTCATCTTTCTTCAATTACATGCTCTCCAGACAACTCGGATTACACGAATCTAGTCTAGTATCGCCATGTAGGTCTACGACATCAGCAGCCTCGGCGCAACAGCCAAGTCGTTGTTCATTTACGAGGGAACGCACGCATTTGCATAGTTATTTATTTCGAGACGCGGTTTCGTCGCCTTTCCGACTTCTATCGCGAATAAACAAACGAACTGCGCAAACGGTAGAAGTAGAAGGTCTCGCATAACGTTCGCGTGACTTTACGCCTGTGTGCGTCGCACGCGCTGAAATTGTATGTCAACCAAACAAAACGATCTAAATCCAAACGACAAGCCCCCTCAAACACCTTCGGGAGCACGGCTGTTAAAAAAAAAATTGAAAGATGGACCGAATTTTAGAAGCGTTTTAACAGAAGCGGAGTGGCTCTATTACCGTTCCTATCTAACTGTTTGTGCGCAGGTAAACACTTTCTTATCTACGCATTCGATAATACATATTATGTACCCGGCAGGATAATTTACGCGCCGTAGTCAGAGATATACGTTTCGCGAACATGTGTATCGATGTTTACGAAAGGCGAACGTGCCGATCCAGCACCACGCCACTGTTTCTGCCGCGAAGATATTGTACACAAAATTCTACGTTTCTATGTTTTCGATAAACGCTGCACGCGCGAATCGAAAGATACGTACGAACGGTCAAAAAGTCATAGCTGACGTAACGAAATTGTATCTCCTCTAAAAGACCCACGATCTTTAGCCGCGTAATTAACGAATCAATTGGTCGACACACACATGAATAACACGTCGTATCGTCGTCGGTCTCTAATTACCCGAGCACACCGAAATTCGCGTCGACTCGAAGGACAGGAACGACCTCGAGACTCGGCCTTTTTTCATAATCTTACCTCGACCAAGAAATAAAGAGCAAAGAAGAAAACTATCGCGCATTTTCCCTTTCTTATTTCTCCGACGCGAGACGAGGCAGCAACCCTATTGCATCATTCGCGAAGGCAGATGCACATGCACACGGTACCGTGCGATCGATATGTGCACGTTACTCGAACGCGCGGTAATTTATAGATGCTCAACGATCGTTGATCATTTTTTTTCGCACGTACCGTGTATATTATGTCCTGGGAAAGTCGAGGCGGGAATACGCGGCGCACGGATTTATGCGGTTCCTCTGCGGCGTCGTGCACCGGTTCGCGGCCCTCGTCCTTCCTTTCTCCCGTTTCTTCGTCCCTACACAACGTACGTATACGTTATTTCTACGATCGTGCCGTGCGACGGCGACCTATACGATCTTCGCCCAATTCTAAGACAGGCGCACACGGTATTCGCGCGTATTTTCGCCTGTGCCGGCATTGAAAAGCCAAAAAATAATGAAGTGCCTCACTTATTCGCTCCGAAGTAGAGATATGAAAATCGCGATGAATTTTGAATACGCTTAAAAATTGTTTACGACCGCTTTATCTTCCTCCGTCCAACGGAACAAGTTTGTGTAAGACGTACATACGTATGCGTTTAATTTGGCATAACGAATTAATTATCGTCGGGACCGTTTTAGTGACGGTTGCCAATAGAATCGGTGAGGCTCTGACCATTCGCAATNTGTACCTTATTTCATCCTGATTTGGAAAAACACTGTACGTCTCGAGCAATTTCTTGGGGAACCTGTCCGCCAGAGACTCAAGCATAAACGAGCCCATACCTGAACCTGTACCACCAGCTATAGAATGNCGACACCCGAACTCTGGACATTGACCGTTCCCCACAGGACACAGATCATTTACAGTCCTGACATCAGTTTGATCATATACCTGATGGATCTGTCACCGAAAAGCATAATAATCGAAACAGGTTTAGTTATTATAGAACGGATTATATGTTCCTCATGTATTACATAGTCTTCATTTTACCGTTTTATTGGCTCAGGGACTGGAAGTGGATCCCTATCTCACGCATTTATCCGTGCGATTCGTCCTCATGGTCACCTTTACACGTTTGACTTTCACGAGCAACGCGTGAACGTCGCGAGAGCAGAATTCGAAAGACACGGCCTCGCCGATTTCGTTACTTTGGGTCATAAAGACGTTTGCATCGAAGGTTTTGGAGAAGAATTAGAAAACAANTACGTTTGACTTTCACGAGCAACGCGTGAACGTCGCGAGAGCAGAATTCGAAAGACACGGCCTCGCCGATTTCGTTACTTTAGGTCATAAAGACGTTTGCGTCGAAGGTTTTGGAGAAGAATTAGAAAACAAAGTAGACGCAATCTTTTTGGATCTTCCACATCCATGGTTGGCAATAGACCACGCGCTATTTACTTTGAAGAAATCGGGTACAGCTGCTTTAAGTCATGTCCTCAGAGTTATATCTTCTTCTACGATATTTCCTAACAAGATTGTTTCAGGTGGGAAACTTTGCTCCTTTTCTCCTTGCATTGAACAAGTTCAACGAACTTGTGCAAAACTGATATCAAAAGGATTTATTGAGTTGAATACATACGAATGTTTGCAAAGAGAATTAAACGTACAGTACAGAAATCTTTCTACGTTGGATTTGGCATGCCTAAAACACGAGGTGCATATAACAGTTAGTCGTCGTAAAAAAATTAGAAAATGGCACTTAAAATTTTCTAAAATAACGTTAAAGCTTAGAAATACTAATACGAATTGTTTCCAGCATCTGACGAAGGACATGGCACAACAGAGTGAAACCAAGAAACAAGAGCAAACGAAGCTGCTCACGGTGACCCGTGCCCGCTCTCTACCTGGTCACACAGGATTCATTACGATAGCTACATTGCCACCGTTCTACGCGAGGAAGTTTAAAATAGATCTAGATTCCAAAGGCTGAAGAGGTTTAAAGAACATCATAAAATATTTGTTCGCACTATCGCGGTAGAACAGAATTTCCACAATAATGTGATTGAACATCTCGAGCTCTTACTTGTGTATATAACAATCTTATCGATACCGTCGAGTATTTTACGTTTCTACTTTGTTCGGATTCCAAGACAGGTAATCGACTCGCGTGGCGGCTTGATATTCTTGTACCAAATATTCGACGACCTGTCTGGAGCCGTCCAACTCGTCCAAGTTTTCCTCAAACATTTTCTCTTTACGAAATTGCTCCAAGAACGCTTCGCGTTTCCGTAATTTATCGAATTGTTGTAAGGCACGATCGAATAACTGCAACGTACGTACAAACATATTACAAATTTCGCGCCACTCTTGTATATAAATAAAAGTAGAGTTTTTTTACGACATACCGATGATATGTTGGTGTGATTGGCCAACATCAACCCGGACACCCGATGCGTACTTTGGATGTAAGGCGATTTCCTCGAAAGGGCTACTTGTATGCTGGCAGGCCCCCAAGGTATGAACTGTGCGAGCTTTCTTTCCCTGATTCTTTGCAGGGACTTGTGAACTTGTGTAGGGTCTACCTCACCCTGAAACGTCATTCACGGCATTACGATTTTGTTTCAAACCCTCCCAAAACTCCGTATTATCTTGTGAGTTACTTGAATGATGTTCAAAATGGATATGTAGCAGTGAGACGCGTTTCTGTCTAACGCCGTAGAGACCATCATATTTTTCGGTTGCAGCAAACGCCTCATCACGTCTAACACAGAAGTTTTCCGTACAGAAGTTCCCTGTGACAACGTGAAACGAGAAAAACGATTTTAATTATTGTCTACGTGTATTTTGTACGTTTAAAAAGGAAATACTTGCTTCTTGGTCCGTAGTGAGAGGTGTGTAACCGGTCATGAGGAAATGTAACCGTGGTGTCGGAATCAACGGTGCGATCAAACCTACTAAGTCATTATTCATGTAAGAGGGATACCTAGTAAATCGACAAAAGTTATATTGATTGGTTAAATTGTTACTCCCTCAATCATAAAACAGATACTTACCGAAGAGTAGTTGTGCTGACAGACATTATTGTAGACACGAGTTTATTAATCTGAGTGAAACTAGGGTTCTGAATGTGAAGTCTGTCCGACGCTATTCTATTGAGCGCCGTGTTATCCAATACAACAACACAATCCGCGCATTGCGTCAATCTTTTCAAAGTTAACAACGAGTTGTACGGCTGTACCACGACGTCACTGAAAAATTGTCTTTTTAGAACTACCGTCGACAATCGTTTTAACTCATTGTCACGACACGTACCTTATTTCATCCTGATTTGGAAAAACACTGTACGTCTCGAGCAATTTCTTGGGGAACCTGTCCGCCAGAGATTCAAGCATAAACGAGCCCATACCTGAACCTGTACCACCAGCTATAGAATGGCACAAAACAAATCCCTGCAGAATAGAAATAATGTAGTAACTAATTACAAATGTACCTGAATAAAATAAGATGTATCTACCTCCAGACTATCACTCCCATCTGCCTCTCTGTCTAAAATATCAAAAATTTCTTCTTGGAGTTTCTCTCCTTGATGGTAACCAGATGCCCAATTATTTCCAGCACCACCTCCATGTTTCGATAAGTAAATATTTTCTGGATTGTACAACTTGTAAAAAGCAATGGTCACAAGTAAAGCAATGACTTATAATCCCTACTGTAATATGATTACCTTTGAATACGGAGAGTTCATAATGGTATGAATTACTCTCGGTTCTAGGTCTAATAATACTGCTCTCGGTATATAATGTTCGTCATCCGACTGATAAAAAAATACATCTTTCCTGTCTGTTCCTTCTGTCGCATAATCTTCTAAAATACCTTCTGGGCTGATACCATGCTCTGCGCACAACTTCTTCCAGAACTCGAATCCAACTAAAGACAAAATGATTTATTTTTTACAATTAATTTTCACTGTTTACAAATTGGTCATAGAGAAACGATAGAATTTACTGCAATACGTACTTTGATTGCCGCACTGGCCGAGTTGCAGAGTTATCATTTCACAAGGCATCTTCAGTTTTTATTTAATCCTTGATCATAAACAGATGTTCAATTTATCTACGACTAAAATCGCTACGATTGTTGCTGTTCCACGATCATGAACGTTTTAATAAGGAGCACGATGGATTTATTTCTGTTACAGTTTATGAATGATATACGAATAACACGCTATAATACGTTTGTGTGTACACAAAGGACAAGGACAATCGTTGCGATCAGGTTGCGATGATCTCACGTTATAGCTGCTCGAAATTTCGCCGAAATTAACGTTAATAAAATTTTTGCGAATTATCAATTTCAATTGCAACTCCAGCGACCAGAATAAGATACGTTATCGTTTCAAACAGCTTCGAAAAGCATCACCGGTTTGAGAGAACAGTAAAAAGGAATTGATTCATTTATAAATCGCACACGGTCATATATTACCGTTTTGTTATGACGATTTTTACATGAAAATTGCTATTCCGAAGGGTACATTTACACAGTATTTCTAACCGAAGGATCTGTAACACCTGTCATTTAAATTTTATGCGATACCCTGCAATTTCGCGTTTCGTACAATGCATGCGTGCGCGTGTGCATGCGTATACGAGACTCACATATGCGTAGGGATACGCGTAGTTTGTGTATCTAACCCTGTCGTCTGTCACGTTTGCAGTATTTTTAACGCTCCAAGTCCCAGTATCCTATCAAGCCCTCCCTGTCAGATAAAGATTAAACCTATGTTTACACTGATTCTATCTACTTTTACGTAAAACAACGTATAACAAGATTGAGGTTTATCATCGTGTCATTATTATTTAATATAATTATTTACATTGTTCTATTGGATATGCCATAAGAGCAGTAATTGAATAGAAACCGACTGTCGACGAACCAAAGCCAAAGCAAGGTAATTAACAATTTCACAAAAGTAATATCTGTGTCAACTTTTTGATTAATTCAATTGAACATTGTGTACTAACGACGATACAGATGTCTGGAAACAAGTGCCGCAATTGTGGGTCCACTGATATCGAGACAGACCCAGCTAGAGGAGATGCCGTCTGCACAGAATGCGGTGTCGTATTGGAGGACCAACTTATTGTCAGCGAAACAGCTTTTAAAGAAACACCGTCTGGAAATATGATGGTGCTCGGTCAATTCGTCGCTAATGACAGTACGGGAGGTGCTACAGGATTCGGAGCGAGTACGCATGAACAGCATAAGAAAGCACGCTGTCGTTACGTAAATATTCTTACTTTAATATCTGTTCGCAGCTTACCATGTTAACGGGAAAGAATCAAGGGGAATAACACTGCAAAATGCTAGGAAGGGGATAACTCATTTGTGTGTTCAGTTGCAGTAAGTAATTTGTTGCGTTCCCATATTATGCCTCATAAGTTTTTAATGTGTACGTTATCTGTTTACAAGGTTGAATCAACATTGTATCGACACATCGATGAATTTCTATAAAATGGCATTGAACCGTCAATTAACTCGTGGGAGGAAGCAGGCGCATAATCATGCAGCCTGTGTTTATATCACGTGTCGTACGGAAGGCACTGCACGTATCCTTTAAATTCTCACACTTGAGCTCAACATCTTTTTTATATACGAGCTCTCTTTTTAAATTTTACTTAATTATTATTTACTTAACTGACAAATCAGATATGCTCATCGACATCAGCGATGTTCTACAAATTTGCGTTCACGAGTTGGGACGCACGTATCTGAGGTTCACACAGGCTCTTTGCATCAACATTCCTTCAGTAGGTAAGCATCTTGCACGTTTTGCTTTCGCATGACATAAAATAAATTAACTAATTAACGTGAATCTGATTTCGGAAATTAATATGTTTGGTCGACAATAATCGTATTTACCTGTTTCACTTCGTTTTATTCTTTACGTATAAATTCTTTTTCCATTTGTATTACAAACAACAAATAATGCTTAAATAAAAAATAATGTTAATGACGTCGCTGTGTTAAACGCTTTTAAATTGAAACATACATATTATGAATGATTCTAACAGTAGCAGAGTAGTTCGCTGATGTATTTCAAATACTTTTTAATCCAGTTTTTACTAAAATATTCTCATATGTTACTAACAATTAAGAAAGTCGTAGTCGAAGATACATCTGATTTTATTGCTTATGCGGAGTTTTCGTAGTTTATACGCCTACGATATTAAAGTAACCCTCATTAAACGATATTAGGTTCTACATCTCTTATTTGTTAGTAATAAATTAATTTGAATTAAAATTCAAGGTGGTACATAATACGTCAATATTTTTCGATAAAGCATATGCAGTTCAACTTTTTACATGCCGATCTTAAATTAATCATAGAGATGCTCACACACTCGTTTGTTGTTCTCTTTTCTGTTGGCACCGGCCCAACGTACTAGTAGTAGGAAGGCATTATTTTGTACATTTTATTATTACTGGTATTACAATCCATTGTACTTTTTTTAAACAGTAGTGACTATCTTGTAATGTAAACTTTGGCGCCAGATCCTACGGCATTACTGGATATCATATATATTTATTATCAAAGAAAAGGAAAGGGAGTAGCTACACCTAACTGTTATATGTATAATTTCTCTTCGAGCTACGCTAGAACATCATCGTTGCCTCTACTTTTTTTACATGGGTTTTAATAAACTATAAAATTATATAAACACGATTGAAGTGGCATAACACGTTTACATGAAGTATAAGTATGATTGCCTTAAGAATCTATATTTAAATGTTTCGTCTAATAATTTAGTTTATGGTTGCACATAATGATTATAAAAGGACTAAAACGATTCTCTTTTCATTTTAATACAATAAAAACAATTGAGTCATCTCTAAAAAAGAAAACGATTTGCACAGGCAGTTTCCAATATAGTAATACCATTCTAAGATTGCTTATGATTCTTTTCGTGTGAATCCAATGTTTTAAATCAGTATTAGATACATCAGTAAACGAACATTGTGATGTATAGAAGATGGTTCACCTGACGCGAACCGAAGACGACCTGGTCTCAATATTTCCGAAATCAATCGTTCGTTCTTAACAGTAATTTGGAAGGTAGTAAATCCTTTCGAACGTCACTCGTTAACTTTCTCAATTGTTTCCTATTAATTTAAGGATCATCTTTACATCTCTGTCTTTTTCGTCGTTTAACAAGTATTTTTATATATCTAAATCGACGTGTATTTACAAATAATGTTTCAATGATTAAAATCGTGTAAAAAAGTATCGCGAAATTTTTTCAAAATAACAGAACGACGACGAGCGTACTGAGAACGGGGTAATAGGCACACTCTTCGTTCAAAAGTATAGCTTCGTGTCGTACTCGAATATTAGTACATAAAAAACAAGCATTGGTTTGTCGTATCGACTTCGATTTCGTTTCACAAACCTTTGGATCAAAGCGAAATTAAACACGTTCTCTTGTTCAATGAATAATGAACGAACGGTTGAAATTAGAACTGAAACATAAGAGCTAGAGGATATTCGATATTACTTTTTCGTACGAATTATTCATTACGATTCTATATAAAATTTAAGAGATATAAATATTCGATACGTTCAAGAGTGCGTCTATTACGCAACATTTTTCATCTACTTAAAAAATAGTACATAACATGACGATCGTACAAAACCTTGAAAGATCTCAAGGAACATTATACATTACGAGAGCCAGCCAGCAGTTATACCATTATCTCTGCGGTAAATTTCCGTCAGTCGTCCACCGGCGGTCCGTAGAATATTAGTTCAGGTATTTGCCCTCCCTGTACACCGGTGCCGTTCGTACTCTCCGAGCTGCATTGAAACTGGAAGTTCACGTTGCCCACCGTTATCTCCGACATGCCTTCTTGACCGAAGTAACTCAACTCGCCGCCGTCCAATATGACACTGGCCGTGTAAAAGCATTCTGGTTCGATTTGAATCGGGTTCTCGAAGTATACGTGAAACGTACTGCTCGACCCGTCCGAGAAGAATTTCGTGCTGTTCTCGGACAACACGCATCCCAATCGTTTCAGTTCGATTCGAACGTTATAGTCCGCGGCACCGGACGAGCTCCCGTAAAGACCGAAACCAACGACAAAAATTCTCTTATCGACGCTGAACTGAATCGAGTCGCACCTGCCTCTGTAACGCCACTGGTTCGATCTGTAAGCGCACGATTGAAACCTGTGACACACCTGAAAACAAACCGTAGAAACATTAACTTTCTGAACGGGAAGCATGTATTCTACATTGAAGCTGAATAAAAGGATGCGTTCGTTTTGTAATACTTACTTGAGTTTTTAAACCTTGCCGAGGTTTGATAGGAAAACAAAGTTGCGGCTTATTGCTAGCAGTGAAATGTAAAAAAACGTCGATCGTTTCTTGCTGTGTTAAGATTCCGGTTTGGGCAGCGCTATTGGCGAATTCTTCCAGATTCATAGCAGGAAGTCTAATTAAATACAAAGCAGATCCTAAAATGAAAAAAAAACCGCTAGCGATACTAAGCTCGATTTTGAAATTTCTCGACGAACACTTACCTAACAATTGTCTTTGATTCGCTGCCGTGGGTTCTAGCTCTTGCCTGATACATTCCGCAGTGGCCCATCTCAAGGCAGCGTCCCATATATGTATTTCTTTACAATTCAATGTTTCTCGGGAGAGCACCGATTCGAGCGTGTGAATGTCAATGTCCACGAAACCGTCCGATCTCAACGCCATTTCTGCCTGCGTTACATTGCATTCAGATATACAAAACGATTAGCAAACAAGAATTTAATTACTTTCTCTTTGATATATCGTGAAAGTAAAAACAAATTATTCCGAGGAAACTAGTTTTCGAACCATTTAATTCAATAATACCACAATATAATTTATTACAATGCAATTTTTCATGATTACCAATCGGTGTGATGTAGTACATAAAACTTGATAAAAAAAACTTACGCCTTACACTGTACCGTTTTTACGTCATAAAATTGCTTATTAGTCTTTTTTAATCTTATTTTCGGTGCGCGCGAGATTGACAAAATTTTCGTCGATCCGTCTTCTAAATAATTCGATTAAAAGAATTATAATAAGCAATTGTATCTCGAATATTTTAATATACAGAATAAACGTCGTGTATGGTTTAAGTGATCACTGGGCTAACGCTGCATGTTACTCTAGAAAACTCATTATAATCGTCTCTGTCCTGCTCGAATTCCTCTACGAAATTATCCTCGTAAGTCACGTTCTGCGTGATCTCAATTTCCAATTTATTGTCTACGAAATAAGGTTCGCTCCGCGTTCGAAATAGCGACAGTCGTTTGTTATTAAATTTCGAGCAGCAATTATTTTCGGACAAACTGAAACAATGCGACACTACCGATAGCCTGTTTTTCATGTTCTCGTAACTATTTGCAGCCTTCTGAACGAACCGTTGCTCACAGTCTTTCGATTTGTTGTTCAAAGAGTACGAGGAGCTTGATTTACTCTTTAGGGTCACATTCAAATTATCACATATGGTAAGGGACTTCAACGTTCCTTTGTTCAGACTTACTTGAGCGTCTATAACTTCCCAGCAACGTTGCATAAGATCTGGTTCTTCGAACAAACGTGACTGGCTTAAAAGTAAACATGCATTCTTCGCCGTTAAACTCGTCTCTAAATAATTAACACAGGCCCTCGCCAGGTGAGGGACTATATACTTTTTAGCGACGTAAAGCGTCGCCAAAACAGTGTCTGCTTCTAATTGTACTTCGTCACAATACATGTACCTGAGGAAAAGAGTGACGACACGAGTAGAGTACAGGCGAGACCGAACGACATTCGAGCAAATCAAACGTGTTTACCTCAATAGAGCGAGGAAAGCAGCTGGCTCTACGTCTGGTACTTCTATGTCTCTCTTATTTTCTGCTAGTCCACCGTAAAACATAGCATAAAATACGGAACTACCGGTTGCCAAAACGTACTTGTGTGCCGGTATCGTTTGTGTGTGACCTGTGCATGTTCAATGTATCAGTGAATTTCATTTTGGTATTAGGTTTCACGATTATTTACCTGGACTGCCGACAACGAATATAATATCGGCCATTAAGTGATTGTTGAACATGGCAGCATTTCGTTCGCGAACCGTAGGTTTCGTTGCTTGCCAGTTAGGGTCCTGAGTACAATCTTCGGGCGACGACAAATTCAGTTGTGTTATGGGAGACGATAAGGAAGATAGAGGCGATGCGGGTGCGCTCAGTGGCTGACTTATCATTCCTTCCCGTTGCAACACGATAGAAGAAGATAATGGGCTTACAGTGGGTGGTGAATCTGACACGGGAATCGATTGATGGACAGGAAGCGATTCCGCTAAAACATTTACAAAATCGCCAGTTCAGTCAAATTCAATATTCCTCCTTCGTTCTTTACACCTACATCCGTGATTATGTCATTTTAGATCAAGCAAATCGCTCGTCTCATTCCGTTAAAACGTTCTATGAGACGACGTGAGAAATGAATGATTTTCATTGTAAATGATGTGTTTTGTTAATAAATATGTCGATAACAGTGGAGGTTATAAGAGACCGTGTGAAACTTCTAAAATGGATTCTTTTGCAGTTAATCAAACTTCCTGCCTCGGTGCATTCATTATATTTTTTATTTATCGCCGCTGCGAGGTGTGGTATCGTTTTATCACCTCAATTTGGCGACGATCGAATACGAGTAAACTAATAGCCAAGATTGTCAAGTCTTTACCGTTAGTATACATCATTCCACAGCTTTTGTTATTGCTTCCAAACGAATACGTTGTTTTTATTCTGACATTGTAAATAGTCGCTATCACTTCAGCATCAGCGGCCCCCTCTCATTTTCGAGTGTCACAAGTGCACAGTGCACGATAAATATACACTAACACACGTGCGCGAACCTGAACACATAAGCGCAATGCATCTACGGCAAAACGCGTCTTCTACACATGTGTAAGACTTCGAACGAGACCAAGCTCGGTTTATTCCGGTTTTAATCGTACTATTTCGTGAGAGTTTCGTACGCACGTGATGCGTACGTTAAATTAAATAAATCTACACGACTGTGCTGGAAATGTCTCTGGTACAGTTTCAAACTCCGTTTGTTTAGAACTGATCCACTTGTCCGTATTTTGGCAGAGCCATAGGAATCATTATTCATTTATTTGCAACGCGAATTTAAAATTGAATGATTATCAGAATTAAAATACTTGAAAAATGGAAAGATCAGAGAATTCAGCAATTTTTAGAAAGGCATCATGGAATTCGAAAATTATTCATACGTCGCGTTTGCACGGAATTCCTTTACTATTGATTTATAGAACTCGCAGTTCTGTGCAATAATGTTTATGATCATGATCGAATTGTTTAAACGCGTTGTGCGAGTAATACAGTTTCGACCGGAGAGTCGAACTGTCAAACTACGGCACACAGCTTCATGTACCGAAGCGGAAATAAACATCATGAATAAATTACACTCGACATCGGCTGAACGCGGTGGGCAGTGGCCGATCGGCATTTTTCATTTATCTCCCTTTCTTCGACCTATTCTGTTCGCCGGTCGTTGAACAGTATTCAATATGCATATTAATGTTTATTTATATCTCTGAGTACTTATCCTCACCGTTTAGCAACCATGGGAGAGTTTGCTTGACCGTGACGTTGTCCTGGAACCGCTTCATCGGCTTCGTCGATATTTTCGAGTAAAGATTCGACATCGCCATTTTCACCCTTTTAAATTCGATCACTGTATTTTTCTCAAAACTCGCGCGACACGGAACGATTTTAGATTTCAGTTACATGGGCGCCATGTCAGACGGGCGCTGGTCAGACAAGCGGTCGGTCCCGCACATCGTCGGTCGATAGTCGACTTAGGGCACGCGCGTCCATGTATCGGGTGTTTCTCCAAAACCGTACACCCCGATTTGCGCAGGATCGACGCGTGCGAATTGAACTGTCCGCCGCGAGTCGAAATTATGTTCAAGAGAACTCATTCAATTGTACCTGACTAAAAATATCTATTCATCGATCCAATGATGCGTCCTTTAACGAAACGAGTATGATCGACCCTCGTCCCCAACTGTTTTTAATTTCGTAGACATCTCCCGTTGATTAAAAGGATGATTTGATATGAACACTGTTGTCTGGTTGCAGATCCATGTTTATATATCATGAGGTTCGCTAATAAACTCGAGTTCGGCGATAGAACTCACGAAGTCTCGATGACGGCCCTACGAGTGGTTCAAAGGATGAAGAGGGACAGTATACACAGCGGGCGCAGGCCGTCGGGATTGTGCGGCGCCGGTATATGAAATTCGTGCGATATTCAGCACCCCGAATGAATTCGTATTTAATTCACAATCAATTTTTCTTTCTAATTATAGCATTATTAATGGCAGCCCGCCTGCACGAATTCAACCGATCGCCCACGGACATAATAAAAATCGTGAAAGTACACGAGTCAACGTTACGCAAAAGGTGATCGGACTTTATTCTGGAACGAGCTTAGTATTTATCGACTGGAAGTGAAACTGGACATCATTTTTACAGGCTCATAGAATTCGGCGACACACCGTCGAGCGCGTTGACTCTCGAGGAATTCATGACGGTCGATTTAGAAGAGGAGCAAGATCCTCCTGCTTTCAAGGCTGCCAGGAAGAAGGACAAGGAGCGATTGCAGAAGGTACAAGAAGTTTTACTTTACGTCGATTCGAAGAATATTCATTTTCTATATATTTCAGGTAGAAAATATAGATTTGCAAATAAATGAATTGCAAGCCGAGATTGATAAACAGTTGGACGAGCAGAGAATAGGAAAAACGAAGAAAAAGAAAGACGGTAAGGTCGCTGACGTTGTTATATTCGATTGACGGTTCGTAACGGGAAGTGTACCGATTTCCAGCTGTTTCCATAGAACAGGACGATACCGAGAAATTCGTGAGGGAAAGCGAATTAGACGTAATTAAGAATTACGTCGCAGACGACGTAGACGATCCTGACAGCGGAATTCAGCAGGATTGCGACACGAACAGCTCGAACAATCGACTGATTACCGGATTAGGTGACTCTCGGATTTCTATATTTCGTCTCTCGATACCGTGTGTGACAGAGATTGTAAAAAATACGTAATTGTTTATTAAAGGCCCGAATTTCGCTTCTATGGGATTGATGTCGATGAGCGATCGGGAGAACGAAACTAAAGATAATTCATGTATGTTTGAGAATGTAAGTAAAATTTTTAGAACACGATTGCGTTTCGTATTTATTAACGCGTTCTCTGCTTCCGTTCAGGCTTCCGGGGAGATCGATTTGGCCGACTTGGACGACGAAGAGTTGGACAGTTATATCATGTCGGACAAAGAAGCAAAGTTCAAGCACAACATGTGGACCAAAGTGAATGCCGAGTACTTGCTGCAGCAGAAGGAAAAGGAAGAAAAGCGGCAGAAGGAGAAAGAAGAGGGTAAACCTGAGAAGAAGCGGCGCAGGACTACGAAACGTAATAAAAATCAAGCACCAGCGAACACCGCGGGTGAGCACGTCGTACAGTTGTTTAAACTTCTTATTTTAAAAACAGTAGTGACCCGTTTCGTGAATCAATCAATTTGAACAGGGGAAGCGATCGAAAAGATGTTGCAGGAGAAAAAGATCTCGTCGAAGATCAATTACGAAGTATTGAAAAGCTTGAACGTCGATTTGAACACGTCGAAGGAAAAGAAAGTCGAAGAATCGCCGCTCAAGATAGAACCAAACGATACAGCTGCTTCCAGTAAAATGTCAGTATTGTTCGATCTCTCGATCTCTTATCTCTTGTCTTAGTCGTAAACAATATGAAACGTCTAAACGATCGTCGTTTATAGATCTCATGTTTCTTCGACGAGAACTCGAGACAAGCCAGTCACGCCAGTCGTAAAGAAGCCTCGTATAGTGAAGGCGCAGATTCCGCTTGTGAAGAAGGAAGACACACCTGTGCAAGAGGATCCAGCAGACGCTGTACCACAGAAAACGGATGAAGCCGATGAAGGTGAACATATAATTTGGATTTAACTATAAATTTTAATTCAACCTCATTGATAAAAATCTTTTCTCTTTTGTGGACAAAGAAGACGATTATAACTTGTACTATGACGAGGATATCGAGGCTGATCCAAACGAGATGACTGTTGGAGAAATGCTTGGACAGCACGGGTCAGAAGATGAAAATGATTTTGGATACGGTTACGACGAAGATAATTATTAATAATTACTTACTATTTTACGATGTACTATTTATTTAAATGTAAGTTAGAATCGAGAAAAACGTGACTGCGTCGTGCTAAGTAGAAATAAAGCATTTATTTCTTATGGCCTATTTATTTATTTATTTATTTAAGGAAGTAAAAAGAGATAATTTTCATGACAAGTTTCTGTCCTGATCCGACTTGAAATTTTAATTATATCAATCTTACTCGTTAACGTAACTTACAATTAATGAAACTTCGAGGACATTTGGAGAGGCCCTTTTTGAACATGCCTCCATAGTTTTGTCAAAATCGGTACATCAAAAGCCAAGATATTTGCATTTTTTTTAAACTATTTCGTAAAGCTAGAACGCTTAGTTCGCGACTTCAACCGCTAGATGGTGCCACACGTTCAAATGCCAGATAAAACGAGATAATTTAGAAAAAAATGCAATCGAGCCTGAAGTGAGGTTCGGTAGTGCTTCAAAACCAAAACATTGTCAACGATAGGTTATTCTACGTTATCATTTTCAAATTTGTGTATGAACTTATGTGTCGTAGAAGATCGTAGCTAATTTAGGATTTACGAGTCTTGGTAGCAATCTGTCGACATGGCAAGTACTTCTACCGATCAAAGCACTATTGCTAAAAAGACATGGGAGATGTCGAACAATATTGAAACGATCAGCACTGTTGACGAGATTTACAGATACGATCGCAAAGAGCAGCAAGATATATTGGCTGCGAAACCATGGGAGAAGGAGTACGTTTATTTCATACTCATGCCTTTCGACGAATCGCAATGATACGACAGAATTTCGAATTGTACCTTTTCGATCACGTTTCAGCCCTCACTTTTTTAAAGATATAAAAATCTCTGCATTGGCATTGTTGAAAATGGTCATGCACGCTCGTTCGGGTGCGACTTTAGAAGTAATGGGCCTCCTACTCGGAAAGGTCGCCGCGAACACGATGATAGTAATGGATTCTTTTGCGTTACCCGTGGAAGGCACTGAGACGAGAGTAAACGCACAGGCTCAAGCGTACGAGTATATGACGGCGTACATAGAAGCAGCTAAACAAGTAATTCTCAACAATGTTTAGACAAATTGAGACGATTCGTTGTACTCTTCTAAATAATTATGTTCCCTAAGGTTGGAAGACAAGAGAATGCCATTGGATGGTACCACAGTCATCCGGGCTATGGCTGCTGGCTATCGGGTATTGACGTTTCCACTCAAATGCTTAATCAAAATTATCAAGAACCATTCGTTGCCATTGTGATTGACCCTGTGAGAACGATATCTGCTGGGAAAGTTTGTCTAGGTGCATTCAGAACTTATCCAAAGGTAACAGATAAGTTCAACAAAATTTCTTACGTCTTATGTACAAATTAATTAAGCGAATTTCGGGATACAGGGGTACAAACCGGCGAACGAAGAACCGTCCGAATATCAAACGATACCCTTGAATAAGATCGAAGACTTCGGTGTTCATTGTAAACAGTACTATTCTTTAGAAGTCTCGTACTTCAAGTCGTCTTTGGACAGAAGATTGTTAGATTCCCTCTGGAACAAGTATTGGGTGAACACTTTGAGCTCTTCTAGTCTTTTGACGAACGCGGATTACACCACTGGACAAATATTCGATTTGTCAGACAAACTCGAACAGTCGGAGGTTGCGCTCGGACGAGGGTTCATCTTGGGCGGTACGGATCCTCACGATCGTAGTACCGTAGAAAAATTAATGAAAGCGACGAGAGATAGCTGTAAGACCACTATCGAAATTATTCACGGACTGATGGCACAAATAATCAAGGACAGATTGTTCAATCAAGTCGGATGCAATTCGGTCGAGGCTCAGCAGCAGCAGCAGCAATAGTCGTCGTGGAAAAAAAACGACTGTGTAACGATTTATACGTACGATTTCTATAATTAATACAAGATTCATTTTCAAGTCCCTCTAATACGATTGTTCCTCGACGTTCGCTTCTGAAATGATTACACGCATCAATATAATATACCGGAAGAGTAGTGGAATAAAAATACAATTTTATTTTCACACCTTGATTCTCTAGAAAGTATATATACAGCATCTTTATCGTTATTCAATATCCTCACAGTTGATTCATATATATTTATAGTTATAAAACTAATGTAATATTGAGAACAAGTAGGCAGAGTACACCCCCACCGAAGGGCTGACGCTGTGTCACAGACTTTAGGACAAGGCCACTCAGAAACGCACCCACCTGTTCTAGAATCATACACCGCATTCGTAGCGCACAACGTATAAGGGACGGAGCTAAAATGCATACACTTATACCGATAATATACTCACTAACGTGTTACGGTATTCATGGTTTAAAAGAAAATTTGGGAAGAAAATTAACAATAAAAGATTAACCGCCAACTCGATCGTTCGAAATACTAGACTCTTTATAATACTAGAATTAATCGCACTTAAAAGGCTACGCGTACAATTCTGTTACATTAAATTAAATACGACTTAAGTACAACTGTACCGTTGACTTAATTTACATAAAATCTTGAAATCGGTGAATACCCGCAGGTAATCTCGCTGCGTCGTTACTCTTTCTCTCTGTCTGTCTCGCATGTCTCGAGCATACACATTGTTTCGCTAAGTACCTGCTTCGTATGAGAAGAAATAACGCGTATAAAAAAGATATGAACTTTCCGAAAGAGGTTCGTCCACACGACTTTCCAAAAGTCGAGATTTTAAACGTTTCCAACTCGGTCGCATTTTTACATTGCACCTTTTGTTTAAAAATATTTAAATAAGCCCTATAATAAAGAGGAATGTAAAAATACTCTTCATATCGAAATTTTCATTCAATCGTCTATTTAAAAGTGCCTCTATCTCAAATCATACGTCAGAGAACGAAACGTTCTGTTAACAAAATATTGTGCTTCGAAAGTGACATCCTTCTCTCAGATTTATACGGATCGAATTTTATCACGAAAGAAGTAAAAGTCGTAGATTAAAAGTGACTCAGTAAACGAAGGTCTATGTAAAAAGTGAATGGACAATCAGAATTCAGCCCTCCAATGATTTCGTATACTCCAAACACATTCGAAACGGTATAAACACCACCCATGACAGACATGGTGAATGTGGAGTGCGACGAACTTGGGTATGCGATCCACCCCCCGGATGCCTAACAGAATTTTATTCGTGAAAGAAAGCAATGTCCCTCTTGTGAACGTTGACGTGAGAATCGTATCGTGAATGCATGTAATAAAGGACCTCGTTTAATTTAATCACCTCTACGTCACTGTAATTATTTAATTATTTACAAGGCAATCGCTTCGGTTCATTACTTACAAACATAGTAGAAAAGATCAATCATTATTGTAACAGCGAGATTTAAGTGTTTGCCGTTGACAATCGGACAGCGATTCTCTCTTTCCGGCGACAAACACTTTTCTATCAGCTTGTTGCATTATTTATTCTATACGAGAAATTATATGCTGAATAAGAAGCTGATTACAAATTCAACGGATCGAATGACGATGTTGCACGTAGTATTATCGTTCTATCCGTCTATTATTCGGTTGGAGAAAATATTTACACGTCCTCGGGATGCATGCAGCATGGTAAAAGAGAAATGTCACATTCCTTTCTTTCCGCTCTCCGACATTCGACAATTTCAGCAATGAATTTCATTAGTTTCGAAAGACTACAAAATTAATACTAAGGTCATCTGCTCAACAAGCGTCGTTTCGAGTCAGGTATAAATATAAAACAGAAGCAGTCGAGCTGTGAATTTTTTGAAGGTACCAACGATCGTGGAGAATAAAAAATTGTTTACAGACAAGTATTTACAAAAATTATATTATAAAACATTCGTACTGTCTACGCGGCTATAAAATATGGCCTGTGAGCAGATGAAAGATTCGCGGACGCATCGTTAAACGAGAAACGAGGAAAGAACGAAATTGAATTTTATACCGTGCCCACGTGCGACGATGAACCGTCGGATCGATTAACCATTGAGTGTCTCCTGTGTCAAATATATCCCTTTACCAATATAGTTCCATTTTATCTGGCGAAGAGATGAAATTGCATTTCAGTCTCTGTGTTAAACTCGATTACTTATTTAGACAGGCATATGTACAATCGTCTTCCTCGACACATCTTGTCACTGTATTGTTATAGGAGGAAAATTGTTCACTTCCGTCTGTTCCAAAACCGGTCCGAGTGGCCCAGTGTATGATATACGTAATCTCATTCTCAGAGGTACCTGAAGCAGAACGACGTGACGATGATCAGTACCAAAGGAAACGTCAAAGAATCGTGAAAGACCTTACTTTGCTGATGTTTGAAACTTTCAACACTTGTGTGACTTGTCCAGAGGGAGGAATGACCGTGCTTGATGGAGGTAACATTTGTAGCTGGAATGTCTGCAAGACAAATCGAATGATTTGCCACTGGATTCCCAATTAAGTAAATAGCAACTTAGTCTCGGTCTCACCTTAGGAACTGCTGCCTGGAACAGGAAATCTGTCAGCACGGCGTTACCAGAATTATGCGCCGACATACTGATGACCAACAAATCGTTGATGCTCGGTGGTTTCTCTAATCTGAACGTTATTTTGAGTCCTGCCTTGTCCAACACGACCATGGTAGGTGTATCTAAAATTACGATCCGGGACATGAGATCCTCTTCGCGCTGTTAACAGTAAACGCTTCGAACTGTACGAACCGTTTTGAATCGACGACGAGTCGAGTAAACCATCGACTAAGAAGTTACTAGTGTTAGTGGGACTGAACAGTTGCGACGACGGTATTTGTGTCTGGGGCAGTGTAGACGCGGGTGCAGGTGCGCTCAGATCCAAACTACCGAGCAGATCCAACAGATCGTTATTATTCGCTACGGTCGCTGAATTGGGTGACGGACTCTTATTCGATACCGAAGGAGTCGTCACTCCTAAGTCGCTGGTTCCGAGCAAATCTAAAAGTGCACTCTGAAAAAGAACATTGAATTCATCGTAACATGTCTGTGATCGTAGTTGTTTCATCAGTCTGGAATTCCATTTGGTGTGGTACGTACTGAGTCGGATGGCGGGGTACTTCCTTCCAATACCGTCGATTTCTCTTCTTCTGGCTCCGGTTCACCGTTCGCCATACCGATAATCCCGTTCGCTTGCGGTCTCGCGGTTTCCATCGGAGGCATTCTCTCGAGCAACGCGGGTCTCAGATGATCGTATTTTCTGAACAGCTGCGAGAACTCAATGCCTCGTTGCTGCAGTTCTATGTGTAAGTTGCTACCGAACGTGTCGATTATCTGACGAATTTTCCTGTGACATAGAAAATATATGCCCATACACGTGTAACAACTGTGAAACGACGGTAACGAGTAATCAGACGATTTAGGCAACACTTACTCGTTACCCTTTTGGAATCTCGTACTCAGTTTCGTGAGCGACAACAACGTGTACTGCTTCGTAACGACTGTGTTCTGTGGACTCCAGAGTAGCCTTTGATAAACGTCGATGACTTCGTCCTCCGTTAACTGACAGAAAGACACGGGATTTACATAGCTTTTTGTTACTCGAATTTTTTAAATATTTAAATATAAATGAACGTACGTTGACGGGAGCGTCTACGTCGTCCGAAGGTGGGGCGTACAACAATAGATCGCCGTATTCGCCGATACACCAAGTCGCCACTTGGGCCAAAGGCTGCTTGTCGAACGTGTCTTTCTCCAATGCTCGCCACAACGCGCCGACGGCGTAACCTTGTTGCGCCTGTGTCTCCGAAATCAACTGGATGGTGCACGCTACCACGTCGTCTCGCACGTAATTGCCAGCCTGGAACGTAATCAGATGATAATGACCGATCCAACTAGGGAACACAGTGAAACGGATTATTTTATTATTCGCTCGTTACGTACAGCGACGAGAACTTTGAACAGTGTCTCAAGATGCCAACGTTTGTTCGGCGCGAATCTCTCCGCGGACATCACTATGTTGCTACTGCATTGAGCTTTGAACTCCGGATCGGCGCGTTCCAAAAATAGTAACAATTCCTTCATCATGTTTCTGATGTTGTTCGAATTGACGAGAGCAAAGCTCAGCTCCATCGCTCGTCTTCTGATCGACACGTCCGGATCTTTAAGACACTCCTGAGAAAGAGATAAATTTTAATCGTTTTAGTCGAAGATCTATATTTATGAATGAGATGCGAATCGAACGCGGTGACGTTACCAAAATCGTTGAACGATGTCTCTGTACGGCACTGGTGTCCACGTAGACCGTCTTCAGTAACGTGTTCAACGCGACGTATCGAATGTTCTTGTCGTTGTTCAATAAAAATCGGCCTAATATGTTCACCGCCAGCACTCTGAGCCCGCTCTCGGACTTTATGTCCATGATGGACAGTACGGTCTCGTACAATATCGTGTTCCCAACGTTTTTGCTCGTCTCCGTGTTGGTCGCGACTTGCGCGAGGATGTCGTTCATTGCCTCGGACGCGTCGACGTCGTTGCGTCCCAAGATTCGAAGCAGTCGTAATATTTTCACTTGGAGAAAAGGATCGGATACTCCGGACACGTCGTGCTCCGGAGAATAGCCCGCTAGTATCAGGTTCTTTAAAATCCTCACGAGGTTCGGCACAATCTGAAAAAATAACTTCCTTTAATCGACGATATATATTAACGATAGAAAAATACAAATTCTTTACCGCTTCCCAACACAATACGATTGTGTACTTGGTAATTTTCGTTAAAGATCGTTTTCAAATTACCGGAAAGCAATAGTCGCCGAGTAAAACAAATAAATAACGTCGTATTCAAGAAACACAGATATAAGCTGCTAGACGAGATGAAACGGTAAAAGTAATCGTATTACATTGTTTGTGCAAGAACTACCATACATTTCAATGTCCGAACCGAAAGAAATTTAATAATTATGCTGTACACACAATTGAAATACACGTTCGTACACGTCTACATATTTATAATGCTATGCTAACAACATAGAGAGTACATAAAAATTACGACACGTCGTTTTACTTTCGACATGTCGATTCTGTCTCGACCAGTAGTCGTCGACACGTTCATCGTACTCGATTAAATTCAATGAAAATCAATTACATTTTTTGTAGAAAAATGCACAATATTATACTATATCTTCGAAATACATGCACACGCGATATTTTGTTCTCAACGCGTCGAACCGAGGCGAAGCGATTCGTATGAACAATTAAATGAACAATTAAATATTTGCAATGAAAACAAACGAAGAGAATGAAGTCCATAATAAGCGGAACATGCAAAAATATAAAAGGATGCTTGTATGCATTTTACCTCTCGATGGCCGCATTCCTAAGAAAGATAAAACCATACTTATATTATGTGTATCATTGAGAGCAGAAAAATTGCACTTATGTATAATCATTAGTTGTGTATGAAATTCTTTTTAAACACGATTTTTACTCGAATTTATTTTCAATTACAGACTACATTCCTTTTCGGTTTCTTTGTAACCGATCGATATTACACGCGAGGACGTCTATCCACTAAAGCTATAAGTTCAAGGCTCTGGTTCATCACTGTCAATGCTACTACGATCTAGCTTGCAGCTATCAGACTAGTAGACTAGAAACGAGAACTTAATCGTATTAAAAAAAAATGTATAACTCTTCTGTAAAATGTCTAAGAATCTTACTAACTTTTATACACTGTCTTCGTACTTCGTCGACAGTTCGTTGAGCTTACCTTTTTGAAGTGGTTCAACGTGTCGACGCTGTTTTCGCACANCTAGACGAGATGAAACGGTAAAAGTAATCGTATTACATTGTTTGTGCAAGAACTACCATACATTTCAATGTCCGAACCGAAAGAAATTTAATAATTATGCTGTACACACAATTGAAATACACGTTCGTACACGTCTACATATTTATAATGCTATGCTAACAACATAGAGAGTACATAAAAATTACGACACGTCGTTTTACTTTCGACATGTCGATTCTGTCTCGACCAGTAGTCGTCGACACGTTCATCGTACTCGATTAAATTCAATGAAAATCAATTACATTTTTTGTAGAAAAATGCACAATATTATACTATATCTTCGAAATACATGCACACGCGATATTTTGTTCTCAACGCGTCGAACCGAGGCGAAGCGATTCGTATGAACAATTAAATGAACAATTAAATATTTGCAATGAAAACAAACGAAGAGAATGAAGTCCATAATAAGCGGAACATGCAAAAATATAAAAGGATGCTTGTATGCATTTTACCTCTCGATGGCCGCATTCCTAAGAAAGATAAAACCATACTTATATTATGTGTATCATTGAGAGCAGAAAAATTGCACTTATGTATAATCATTAGTTGTGTATGAAATTCTTTTTAAACACGATTTTTACTCGAATTTATTTTCAATTACAGACTACATTCCTTTTCGGTTTCTTTGTAACCGATCGATATTACACGCGAGGACGTCTATCCACTAAAGCTATAAGTTCAAGGCTCTGGTTCATCACTGTCAATGCTACTACGATCTAGCTTGCAGCTATCAGACTAGTAGACTAGAAACGAGAACTTAATCGTATTAAAAAAAAATGTATAACTCTTCTGTAAAATGTCTAAGAATCTTACTAACTTTTATACACTGTCTTCGTACTTCGTCGACAGTTCGTTGAGCTTACCTTTTTGAAGTGGTTCAACGTGTCGACGCTGTTTTCGCACATTTCCGTGATGAGCGTGACGCCTGTGATCAGAACGCCGTGGTTTTTTTCCGTGATCAAGCTCCGAGTTGCCGGCAGGAACATTTCCATCAATTCTGGCACGCGTCTGATTATTCTAAACGCACAAAGGGCCGCTTTTTTCCGGATGTACGCGTTCGGCGACTTCATCAGCCTCTCGACCTCGGACGCCAAATCTCTCGCCATTTCCGGTGATGCAATTGCACCCAGAGTACACAATGCCAAACCGATAACGAACTGTGTAGTGCTGTTTAAATCGCTGTAAGAAAAATTGTCCAATGTTGAGTACCCGTCGTACAACGAAGTAGAAGACCGTTGCGGGGTCATTACTTTTTTAAACAATTTGTGATTAAAAGATGTACGTCTTGTCGCTCGTCCAGCAGCAACATCGCGCCCAAGTAACCGATTCGTTTGTCTGTAAACCTCGGGGATGCAATGAGTTTCAGACACTCTAATTGGCCGAAATGAGCCGGATACCTGCGAAACGAGTACGAGTTTTTTATTACGTACGCGCGGGTCTGAATTCAATCTGAGACGAACCCGAGCATGTGAATATACAAAAGTTTTGCGATATTTCGACATCTCCACACGCTGTCCTCTTCCCTGAACGTCGAACGAATGAAAGCGCACTCTTTGTTAACGACCGTTCTCTCCTCCGCCGCGGTCCTTGCGGCCCTTATTTGTCTGATGAGATCCCTCAACCGCGTTGGCGCAGGCATTCTAACTGTTGAGACTTTTAAATTACACATACGTTATCAGATCTAATGTTAGTAGGGTTTAATGAATTCCAGCTACGGACAAATGAGAATTATGTTTCACGGGGACGAAGCAACGTGTGTGATTTGGCACAGATGGAACGGAGGGACATTAGTACTATGAAGCGAATTTGGATGAAAGCAAAGACAGAAACCGTTATCACTTTTTGTTTTGCTAGTTCCTTGAAACGTGATGTAGGTATCTAGAAAGCATTCATTGAAGAGTAGTACACTTACCTCTTTCTACCGCCTCGTTAAAAGCTTGTTTTATGGAGGCCATATTAAAGGCTGGGTTAAACCTGTAAGATACACACCCATGCTGTTTTACACACGTAAACCACTTACATTTATTTGTTGTGCAATGAAATCCATCAATCGATCTCAACTGTTCTTTACTTGCTTTGCCAATAAATTACTCTTTTTAGTCACTCCAAGTTCAATTGCGAATTAATAGGAATCTACGTTTGATGGCTTATCAATTTTATAAAGATAATTGTAATAGAAATTATATTAGGAACGATGTATTACCCGTGTTCTGAAGCGTTCATAGTACTCGACGGTGTTTTCAAATGTCGTTATATCGAGCTTCGGTACTATAAATGAAGTATAGATGATTATTGTGGAACACACACACTATTATCCTCCTATTGAGAAAAGTAATAAAATACAGAGTAGTAAAGTGTTATTTGTAAAACCTTCCGGTTATGGTTAAAGGAGTACGGTGTAAGTGAAATTAAGTTGACGTTCCCCAATTCTCTTCTAAAGAGTTCTCCAAGTTATTTTTGTACTCTCATAAAGTACGGTAAACGTTTACGCTGTTGTTTTCGTACAACCAGTGTTTTTCGTACGAATGCAATATGCAAATCTGGTTTGTCAATAAATCTGTCGATGCAACAGAAACATTAATATGCATCTCGTAACTGCGATCTGGTGCACGAGTACAATTATAGTCAATTGATAGTATATAGAGAACATGAACTTAACGTGGTATTATTGTCCGAGCAGCGTTATAGAACGTGCATCGCATAAAAAATAACCGGTTTTGCTGACGAAACAGACTGATAAGTAGTCGGTCAGTAAAGTGCGTGCAATGGATATTACCTAGTTGCTTCGAATGTCATTCGACCGAAAATTCACGTGCTATAAAAACGCGTCGCGCCCGCGATCTCGCACGGGTCCTCGGCATATTGTAAAACGTGTAAACCGGTTATATAAAAGATCGTTCGCACTGAAGGGCATCGAACCAAGGGTTAGTTTTCTAGCTGTCAAACAGTACCAGTCAAGGACGTGCTCGTTCTCGTCTCGGGGTGGCTCGAGATCGTGGCAATCGAACGTCGTACACGCGACGTACGTACATAGAGAAGAACGGCACAAGGAGCACACGTTGGACAGGCGTGATATACCGTGCGTGGTCGTGTCGGTCACCTTTTACACACAAGTCGTATGACAAATACGGCGAGAAACGCCTCGCCTCGCCTCCCAGGGCGCGAGTCGTGCGCCCTCACTTTTACATACTCTATCGCTGTCCTGCACCTGGTATATTGGCCCGTATCGTTTCGTACGTGTATGTAAACGTATATATACGTATATGTATGTATCCATCGAGCATGTATGTTTCCGTCCAACTTTGATTTTATTATCTATGTAGTCACAAACGTTACGTACCGTGGGAAAGACGTTTGATTCACGACGAGGGTGTTAATCGACTGCGGAAATAGCCATGGACATAGTTAAAACTGTCCACNGCATACTCTATCGCTGTCCTGCACCTGGTATATTGGCCCGTATCGTTTCGTGCGTGTACGTAAACGCGTATATATACGTATATGTATGTATCCATCGAGCATGTATGTTTCCGTCCAACTTTGATTTTATTATCTATGTAGTCACAAACGTTACGTACCGTGGGAAAGACGTTTGATTCACGACGAGGGTGTTAATCGACTGCGGAAATAGCCATGGACATAGTTAAAACTGTCCACAGTCGTCTGGCCTATCACACGACGAACACTGTCCACGTTTGGTCCGCGGTATCCGCGCACCAACACTCAAAATGGCTACCCATTGTCATTGACGTTATTCCTGATAATTATACTCGGACTTTTCGTCAACGGTCCTCGTCAACGTCTGTTCACCTCCCGCGTTTTACGCGGCTCATCGCGTCGGAACATTAATCGTTGGATAAAACAAATACTATTACCAAAGATCTTTGTTGTTCCCACTTGATCCACGGGAATAAAAGACGATCTTTTATTTACGGTTTTGCTCAACGTAGTGGATAATAGCGCGGTGTTCCTTTCTGAACCGCGAAATTCGTATCGGGTCGTGAAGAAACGATGTCCCCGGTATAAAATCTATTCCTCTCTCGTTCTGATAAGATAATCAAAGCAATTAGGCTGACAGTTTTGCAATCAGTATTTTGTTTCTTGTTAAAAATAACCATTTTTACAGAGCTATGTACTACATATGAATTCACGCGTTGTAATATACGATCCGAGGATGGATGTCATTGCACAACTGTTGACAAAAATAATGGAAAGGTAGTATACACTTGCGATATGCTAGCGGAGCGATATATAACAATATTTCTGCGATTTAATATTTATTATATTAATTACACACAATTCGGAATAAGTGAGCAATTGAAGATTTTCCAAAATAAGATTATTGAGAATAACACGCTTGATTGTTCACCGTTCTTAATATCACGTGCCGTGCTTTTAGAAAAATATAATAGCTTCCTTAAAAAGTGTCATAAATCATAGGTTTACCTTCTGTTCAGTTCTGGCGGTAAGACGCTCCAATCGTCAGACTCGTTAAAGTAATAAGGCATCATTGTGTACACCAGAGATAAATGAAAAGTTTACCACGGAACTTTAATATTGAAATTTATAATTATCGTGTTCTCTAGCATGCAGTCGTGCTACCTGTCCTACACACTTTTTATCACCTAGTACAACAGACAAGGAACCAACTTCTTGGCTTTATCTCTTATCTCAGGTATCTTGATAGCAGCAATACATACGGGGCAGTGATGTTTGCCATTGAAATGATTGAAACAGACATTCTCACAATTCTATTAGATCAATAAAAAGGTTTATTAAAATCTTTTACTAAAATTAGACGAAATTAGTCGAACAAGATTTATTTTTTTTATCAAAATGGGAGATGAGTGATTGGGGAAATACGGATTACGAAACAAAGTTTACTGATAAAAACGTAGCTCCTAATGTAAATGTACACAATTTTTACATTAAAATACTGTTCGAAGATTAATCTATATTTATAAAATGAAATGGGAATGTGTCGTTAAGATAGATAATTATCATTCTGATTCCGTGGAGGTCTGACATCGTTGTTCCTCTTCACGCAATCCACAAGCCAGTGAATTCCTTCGTCTACGCCATCCCTTTTGTACAAACGCAATGTTTCAAACGACGTTGCACCATGTTCCTTATTGCTTTGTGCACATCTAATAAAGTAAACGTATAAGCGAATAGACGCGAATGTACGTACCCGTTTAAGGCAGAAACAGGCATCACCATGCAATCCCTACGACCTATCAAATGTGCATTTTGATTAAAAATTGGCTTCACTTCTCTGACACCCATACAATCGGGCACATCCTGTTTATTTGCTAGAACTAAAAGTGGTACACCTATTAGATGTTCCGAAGATATAACTCTGTCTGCAATTAAATATAAACACGTGCCTGTAATGAAATATCGGGACAAGTCGTAGACGGTATATTTGGTTCATACGTTACCAAAAGTTTCTTTGGACTCAGGTATTTTTTCACGGTCCGACGAATCGACTATGTAAATCACGGCGTGCGACTCGGCATAATACTGTGAACAGAATTTTATTACAAATTACGGATAAGACTTGATTATAATTGCAGTTGAAAACGATATTCACTTTGTCCCACAGTGATCGTAATTCTTCTTGTCCGCCGAGATCCCAAAAATTGAAATGTACGCCAGCTATGTCGATTTTTCCAATATTCAAGCCAACAGTTGTCGTGATCTTACTGGGATTCATGCCCTTGTAATTTTTCGTAAACTTCGTTTTCGCTGCTTCCAAGTAGGTCTACGATTTGTTGAAACCCATTCGGAGATAAGTTTATTTGGTTAACCCCGGACACGTACTCTCTGTTCGAATCGCTTACCGTTTTCCCTGCATTGTCGAGGCCCAGAATTAATATAAAATATTCATCCTTTTGCACAAGATACTTGTACAACCCATGCAAAAGTGTGTACATCTCAGTGCGTTTAAATAACCAAAAATTTACGTTTCATATTGTTTACATTTAAATCCAGAAAAACATGATGTTCGCTCATGACAGATCGTTCCCTGTTCACGTTCACTATCTCTGCGTATGTAGGAGTTGGCAATAGATTATCGTAGCACAACAGAAACGCGAATTATAGACAGATTACTACACGATAAAATTAAAGCACGTCAATTAAGACGAGTGTGTTAATGAGCATGTAACTTTATGTAGTACGTATCTATCCATTTTTATATGTACTTATTCGATTTATATTTTGTAAAACACGATTCTTCGGTCGCAAAATCGCAAATTCTATTCACGTTTAGCGAGTGATTACAGCTATACATAATGCAGTGTGCTCAATATTTTTATTGGATTTGTCACTTATTAAGGTTTCATAACGTCGTAACAATTAATTTAAGGTATGCAGCGGTATGCAGCAGTAGGTATTGTTGCGGCACGACATGTCACGTTCGAAGTGGCTGACAGTCTTGGCATTTCAATTGTTTTTAGCGACAAGTATAAATGGTTCGATAGGTGATAGATCTCAGTTTTACAGTTTGTGCCTTGAGAAATGCAGTGAAAATAATTGCATTAAAAGTAAGCGTTGTTTTCAGTCCATAAATCGTAACAGAAGTTCATGATGCACGTGGTCAACCGTGATTGTTCAATTGCGGAATTATTGATTTATAGATCAGAAGTTTAAAGTGCAGCCGTCTTTATCGTTGAGGCTGCTACTTTGGTCTTGCAGAGAGGATTGTAGTTACGTCTGTATGTGGAACACGGTCGACTATTTTACGTCCCATGGCTTGAAAGTTCCCCAGTTCCACGGAAAAGTACGGACGAGCATTTATATTAATATCGCTATGGGAAGGCTGTTTATTAAATTGTTTCGTTCTAGTGGCCCTTTATCAGAGTTCTCGGGTGCCAGGAGCCAGCGTCCGTCGTATTCTCTCTGTTAAATTTCTATGCCCACGCTACCATGTATTGGAAGTTTAAGAGAAAATGTACATCTGCTTATCCTATGTATTACGTATGGTCCTATTTTAGTCTGGTACGAAGACCCAATCAGATCGAGTAGAACAATGAAATCTTACTGCGAGCTTACTGTTAGTTTGTTTCAGATTTGTATGCANATGTAGTACGTATCTATCCATTTTTATATGTACTTATTCGATTTATATTTTGTAAAACACGATTCTTCGGTCGCAAAATCGCGAATTCTATTCACGTTTAGCGAGTGATTACAGCTACATAATGCAGTGTGCTCAATATTTTTATTGGATTTGTCACTTATTAAGGTTTCATAACGTCGTAACAATTAATTTAAGGTATGCAGCGGTATGCAGCAGTAGGTATTGTTGCGGCACGATATGTCACGTTCGAAGTGGCTGACAGTCTTGGCATTTCAATTGTTTTTAGCGACAAGTATAAATGGTTCGATAGGTGATAGATCTCAGTTTTACAGTTTGTGCCTTGAGAAATGCAGTGAAAATAATTGCATTAAAAGTAAGCGTTGTTTTCAGTCCATAAATCGTAACAGAAGTTCATGATGCACGTGGTCAACCGTGATTGTTCAATTGCGGAATTATTGATTTATAGATCAGAAGTTTAAAGTGCAGCCGTCTTTATCGTTGAGGCTGCTACTTTGGTCTTGCAGAGAGGATTGTAGTTACGTCTGTATGTGGAACACGGTCGACTATTTTACGTCCCATGGCTTGAAAGTTCCCCAGTTCCACGGAAAAGTACGGACGAGCATTTATATTAATATCGCTATGGGAAGGCTGTTTATTAAATTGTTTCGTTCTAGTGGCCCTTTATCAGAGTTCTCGGGTGCCAGGAGCCAGCGTCCGTCGTATTCTCTCTGTTAAATTTCTATGCCCACGCTACCATGTATTGGAAGTTTAAGAGAAAATGTACATCTGCTTATCCTATGTATTACGTATGGTCCTATTTTAGTCTGGTACGAAGACCCAATCAGATCGAGTAGAACAATGAAATCTTACTGCGAGCTTACTGTTAGTTTGTTTCAGATTTGTATGCATGGCTGGTTTTGGTCGTCTGTTTTCCACGCCAGGGACACTCCATTCACAGAAGTAATGGATTATACTTGTGCATTTATCATGGTTCTTACCTTACTTTATTGTATGCTGTTAAGGTAAATTGCGATAGTCTAGGAGATGGACAAAGAACAAACTGTACTTGTTTGTACATTGTAGGATAACTTATAAGAACAACAAGCTCTTTGTCGTGATTACGTGTGGATACTTCAGTATTTTGTATACACATTTATCTCATTTATGGTCTGGTTACATCAATTATGACTATAACATGAAGTTCAACGTTGTCATAGGTAATTTGATTGAAGAAAACGCCCTGATCGTTTGTACGGATTATGAACAATCTTAATTTTCTCATCAGGGTTTTTGACGTTTGTTCTGACGATGCTGTGGTGGCGGCGTAATCGAAAGAGATTGTCTTACATTTACCTGATCGGTTGGTTCAACGTATTAACAGTTCTCGTCACCGTATTAGAAGTCGCGGACTTCGCACCGATTTTCTGGGTGTTCGACGCTCATTCCTTGTGGCATGCCAGCACAGTTCCTCTTGCAATTCTGATGTACAGGTGAGCTCGATTGGATACATGTCGATCTATCGTTCACTCTTGTCTTAACATTTCCAGATTCATGATAGCAGATTGTTCCTACTTGAACGCTGTTCATAGCAAACTGACATTAGACATTGATCATCATATACATTAGTAGTGTCATTTGCTATGACATTGTAACGTGCAACGCAGTAATTTTTGTTCTCGTTGATTTTTGTATCATGATTTACGAGGTATTCAAGGCCGAAATAAATCGTTCTACGCTCTACAACGTAATATTAGTCTTTATTGGCAGTACATCATAAGTTAGTAATATTAAAATTATCTTTTAATCAATATGTATATACGTATGCGAAACAATAGAACATCTTCATCAGAGTTCGATGCGCGTCCTGTTTTTACTTATTACACGAAAATATACATACATAGTATACTCTGAGGAATGTATTCTATCATGAAGGTATCGTCGATCGATGAAAATGAACGAATTTTAAGTACCTCCGTGTAGTACATACGTTCAAATTGTCTGAATATTCTGAAACTACAGATAACTATATAATATATACATAATATTACTTTCAGTAATACATAAATGTACGTATAATATTTTAAAGGCACGATACATTACAGATTCATTAATACCATCTGTATTACTCTTGTTGGGTATACATGTATGTATGTAACAAGTAAGGTGTATATTTAAAAATTCTTTATAGTTATACAAATAACGTAAAAAGATTTTCGTGTAAATATAACGATTACCTTTGTATAAATCTTCAAAAGCGACGAGGTATAAATAAAGGGGATTTAAGTCGACGATTAAGTATCTGCTTAAGTAATTTTGCAAGATTATAGAGTTTTCTAAACGCGAAGTCGATTGACATTGCACAGAAATTTTGTTAATCACGTCAGTCTCGTTTCAACCACGACGAGTATATACGACCAAACTTATAAAAACGTTTAAATGCATCCTGCGTATTCGCTCTCCTCGCGTGCGCTATACGTTGTGCGCTTGTACAAATGTGCTAAATATCGAGATCATTGTCGAGAAATCAAGATATCATTTTTATCAAAAACAAAAACTGCAATGTCGGAGACTCGGGATAAGACGTTATCACAAATAATACGCGTTTAAGTAACTTGTTGCATTTTTTCATCTTCCGAAAAATGGGGGGTCGACTCTTTTTTCACTTTCGTTGTAAGTACTGATAAACGTGAGTAAACAAGAGTTTACGTAAAAGAGTTTACTTCAGCGTTTGAATAACGCTTCACTTTCTGGATTCAGTGGCTGCTCGTCCCTGTGTTTCTCGAGATTCCCCGATAGAGTAGGATCTGGTCGTCGCCTTTTGAAGAATCCGAACTTTCTGAGGATCAGCGTAAGCAAAATGAGCAATAACAGACCTGCGACCGCGGCTACTATAATTATCCATATTGGTATGGAATCGACGTCCTGCTGGTCGAGGAGAGCCGGATACGTGATCGTTTCGGCGATCGCCTGATCGTCCATCAGGTTCTCCTGTTGTATCACGACGTTCGGCGGTATGACTATCCTCGCGTTCGAGCCTATTCTCACTTCGTCTACCTTCGGATAATCTTCCACGAGAGTAGAATTCCACAGTCTAGCCTTCACGGTGATGATCGCCTCCTGCTTTCTTTGCAAATTGTATACGAAGCAGGTGATGTCGAAACATTTCGCCGTCCCTGCTTTGCAGTTCATCGAGACGATCTTGCGCCTGTGCCCGTCCTTGTCGATGAAAGTCCGCGGGTTCACGACTTGCTCTATGTCCCGCCTGATCCTGGCGTGGCCAGTATGATTGTGAGGCAACGGCGATCGAGTGGGCAACGTTTGAAACACGTCGGTGGTATCGTCACTGCTGTCTTGCAATTTCAACGGATTGGGTATGTATCCGCTCGGAAGTATACATTCGCTGTCGCCCAACGCTTGCACGGTCGGTCGTTCCTCGAGATATAAAAGCCATTTCCCGTGAGCTTTGTCGTTGGCGACCTCGTAAGGCCACGCGATGTGAACTTCCAGAGTGCTGACTCTCCACGGCCCTTCGTTGAACACTTCGTACACGTGAGTGACCCTAGGTCCTACTTCGTTCAAATGCTTTATGGCGGACTCGCCTACGACCGGTCCACCGTAATAAGCCCACTGAATCTTTGCGCTTCCTTTGATCGACAATTCCGCTCGTTTCAACACCGTCGCCTGCAGCTTGACCGGCTCCTTCTCTCTAACTTCTTTCGAAGTCGAATTCGCGAATATCACGAATTCCAACTGCGACTTGTTGTCTTCCAATCCCTTCGGATCGAATCTCACTTGGATGCTCACCAGCTTGTCCTTCTTAAAAGGATTCCCGATGGAACAACTCACTATCGTGGCATTGTGCAGATTACAGATCACGGAATCGTTGCTTTTACTAGCGATGTAATTTAAACTCTGGGAATGGACGATGAACAGTTGAGCTTCGTACGCGGACTCGCCGACGTTCGAGACGTTCACGTCCACGACAACCTCTTCTCTTTCGCCCAGGAGAAGTTCGTAGAAATGTGGTTTCGCGGGGGAGGCCGATAAATTTAATCGAGCCCTCACTTCGAGGTCGCTCTCGCAGATATCGTTGTTACCACAATCTTTTTGGAACGTTGCTTCGAACACGCGAGCAGCCTCTTGTTGGTTCAGTATAGGATAGCTTTTGATGTCGGGCAGAGGCTCTCCTTCGGCAGGCATGATCGGCTCTTCTTGCACCAACGAATAATTCAAACGAAATTTGATGGGCGATTGAATGTCACGCGTATTCTCCTTCAAGTACACCGTTTCCCGTTGGCAGTGTTGCAGTTTCGTCGTGTCCAGATGAACGGTGCGGTTCACGAAATGTAAATGCGAATACCCGGTCCCGAACCAGACGCGGGAGAACTTTTTCACCCCGGTAAAAGTCTCGGCTTCGACGTAATAATTCAATTTCAAATACTGCATGTCCACGTCTTTGACCAAGGACTTGGTTCGACAGCAGGCCTCGAACGTGAAGCACGTTTGGTTCGAAGTCGGATCTTCTGAACAGCCCGTTTTGTTGGGATCTATGGGCTCTATCTTTTCTTGGTACGTGCCGTCCTTCTTCAAATACCGAACGAAAGTGGAGATGTCGATTATCTTCTTCGCTCGGAGAAGCGCCACGGCATCGTTCTCATAGGCTCCTACCAGTAAATCGGAATATCCGTTTTGGTCCATGTCGATTCCACCGCTCAACGAATAACCGAACGTCGACAACGGCTCCGGCAGGTCTTCGGCGTGTATCACCTGCGACGGTACCGTGATTATTCCGTTTTTCGAGCCAAGGTATATGTATACCGTTCCCTTCTTCTCGTACGGCGCTCCGACCGCGATATCTTCGTACCCGTCTTTGTTCAAATCCCCGAGATTCGTCAAAGCAAATCCGAACCTGGACTCCTCGCGTCCGACGAGTTTAACGGGCTTGACCTTCTCGCTATTGTTGTAAGCTCTCTGCAACGTGGTGTACACGTACACCGCACCGCCCTCTGCTTTGTTGAAGTAAAACGGTGCGGCCACAATGAGATCCGTGATATTGTCTCCGTTGACGTCGGCGGCGGTGATCTCGTACCCGAAACTGGACGCGAATTGCTCGCCGTCTAGAACGAGAGCGACGGCCATGTCCGCCTTCGAGTCTTTTCTCGTCAATAAAACGACTTGGCCTGTACCGTTCGAACGTGGAGCACCGGCCGCGTAAACCAGACCGGTGCCAAAGAAATTACCCACGCCGACGGACATTCCCAGATAACTGTATTTACTGACGGGAGACGCGTCTTGCATCGGCGCATTATAAACGGTACTGTCTCTATTTAAAAAGTCGTCTGAGACGGTAAAAATGTACAAGGTCCCTCTCCAAGTGTTTGGACCCGGAGTCCCGATGACGACCCGATCCTCTGACGTGAGCACACCACTGGTTCCCGCTTGGCAGTATCCGAACTGCTCGTGTGCACTGCGACAAACATAGACTCTCATTGATCTCAGTGTTTAACGGTGATCAAAATATTTGTTCGAAATATAGATCGAATTACTTTTTCGTCGGCTTCCCGGAGCAAGGTTTCTTCATCTCTTGATATTGCAGGTTTTGCGTCAGGATGTAACATTGCCCTTGGCCCCATTGAGACTCGGCTATCTTCACGATGTGTCTGTGCGCACAGACCTACACAAGTACGATGCATTTTCAAAGGCTTTGTGACACGTTAACATCGGAAGATTGAGATGCGTACCATTACTTTGCCACCGACTCCTTGACTGCGCACCGTTACTCCGAGCCATTGATTATCCTTGATCTCGTTGGGGCTCGGCTCCACCAGCTTGTCGGAGTCAATACCTAAAACGTTGAAAATAGTTTATTAAACGATACGATAGAAAGATGGAAAATGTAAGAGGTATGTTTTTTATTTATTCATATAGCATCTTCACAGCATCTCTATTTNTCTTCACGATGTGTCTGTGCGCACAGACCTACACAAGTACGATGCATTTTCAAAGGCTTTGTGACACGTTAACATCGGAAGATTGAGATGCGTACCATTACTTTGCCACCGACTCCTTGACTGCGCACCGTTACTCCGAGCCATTGATTATCCTTGATCTCGTTGGGGCTCGGCTCCACCAGCTTGTCGGAGTCAATACCTAAAACGTTGAAAATAGTTTATTAAACGATACGATAGAAAGATGGAAAATGTAAGAGGTATGTTTTTTATTTATTCATATAGCATCTTCACAGCATCTCTATTTAGAGATCTTGTACCGTACAAATTCACTGTCGTCTCGTCATCTCTCTCTCTCCCTGTATAAAGCGATATTAGAGGAAATAAGAATAAACGAACTGCGGTGACCGTAGGTGTTCGAACTCGACAGAATTTGAAATTAACATAAAAAAAAAAGATGTTAAGAAGCGGTATGCAGCAGTGCGGTATGAATGAAATAGAATTTAATTCTATTCTCTCCTCGTTTTATGCAAGTTTTGAATATACAGATGCCACAATTAGTGAAACAGTCCACAGAAATACCTGTTAACGGTGCATTTGTTAAAAGTGTTCAAAATGCAAAGGGTATTATTTGGAGTACCATGCCGAGAGAAAAATATTGCAAACGTGTGTGCAAGACTGTAGTGTTTCATGAAAACTCATTCAAGTAACACCGTTCAGTAACTTACTTGTCTCATACAGACTCCCTTCTGCTGCTCGTTAACCAACACATAATTTAACAAAAAAATAATCTTATTACGTATGTAACAAAATAAAGCACGATAACTTAATGACTTTATAAGTTGTTGACATCGAAAGGAACATGCACACTGATTACATCGAAATAGTTTATGAACACGATACGTAGTAGAACGTAAAACTAAAGATTCAGGGAACAGAGTACTTTAATCTAAATTAGTCTCACTGATAAATTTCAACTTGTATAAAATGCAGATCATTTTTCGCACGTTTAGCTCCATTGAACGTGAGATTCCTCGAATATTTATATCAATGCAATATTAGTACGAATGCGATGTATTTATATTTCGGTATACATTTCTTAAGTAAATAGATGGTGTTCATTACGAATCGCGTTAATTATATCGATAGAGAGATGGTTCAATTTAAAACGTACTAAATCTTCCATCGGTAATCACTTGAGTGCAGTCTGTCTTGTACGTAGTCATTGGACATTGCCATAGAGCACCGGATCTGTTAGTACCCGGCTGCTTGTTTTGATCCAAAGGTGCTCCGATCAGCAACCTGTAAATCGAACATCTGTGATTCTTTAAATCTGAAATAGTCATAATAAGGATGTACAAGTGACGTAATTGCATCAAGTAGGAGGGCTTGGCATAAGCGTATCACATTTTTAATGTTTATACAGAGTTATCTATTTCATATCTCTTTATTACACATTGATAAATAGATAGTAGTTATGCAATAAAGGGCGTCACAATTTATGTGCACTACGATGGTGACATTTGCACGCCAAATACATGTTATTATTATACATTCTCTAATTTTATATGTCCTAAATACTGTATGCATCACTCACCAACTTTTCGGTTTTTGCAAACCATCTTCTGATAATTCTTGATGTTCGGCTACAGAATAACCGAAATAAGAACCATTCAATCCCTTCTTGATAACAGGTATCCTTGGCTCCAAATTAAAACAGTAGATCAAACATACGTTAAAAATAATCAGAACTAGCTGATAGTTTGTCATTTTTGGTTAATCTCGGTTGGTTCCTTCGCATGTACTCCGATATTTATAATAAGGATATTACTGGCAATTTTTCAACCCTTCCGAGCGTTCTTTTATCTTGGAAACTATTTTCGTTTACTTCGCTTGTCCACCCATTCATCGACCTTTTGAAAAGCGCACAGGCGGCACGGGAGGACCATGGATGGGAGGACCTACTAAAATTCACCACCCACACAATTCACGTACATCTCATGACTACACCAGTGCTGGGAGACTACACCATGCTCTCTTCGAATAGTTATCTTTTTGTGTGCACAAGATAAAACTAGGTGTTTATTCTGTAATTCTATAAGGGAATTTAAAATATATTCGACAGTCTACGAAATTTAGCTCGATAATTTACTCGAAAAAGTTTCAAATGTGATTCATATTCCCACACATACGACCGCGTACATAATGAAGCAATTGTACTCACACTTTATGTATTGGTTTTATTTGTANAGAATAACCGAAATAAGAACCATTCAATCCCTTCTTGATAACAGGTATCCTTGGCTCCAAATTAAAACAGTAGATCAAACATACGTTAAAAATAATCAGAACTAGCTGATAGTTTGTCATTTTTGGTTAATCTCGGTTGGTTCCTTCGCATGTACTCCGATATTTATAATAAGGATATTACTGGCAATTTTTCAACCCTTCCGAGCGTTCTTTTATCTTGGAAACTATTTTCGTTTACTTCGCTTGTCCACCCATTCATCGACCTTTTGAAAAGCGCACAGGCGGCACGGGAGGACCATGGATGGGAGGACCTACTAAAATTCACCACCCACACAATTCACGTACATCTCATGACTACACCAGTGCTGGGAGACTACACCATGCTCTCTTCGAGTAGTTATCTTTTTGTGTGCACAAGATAAAACTAGGTGTTTATTCTGTAATTTTATAAGGGAATTTAAAATATATTCGACAGTCTACGAAATTTAGCTCGATAATTTACTCGAAAAAGTTTCAAATGTGATTCATATTCCCACACATACGACCGCGTACATAATGAAGCAATTGTACTCACACTTTATGTATTGGTTTTATTTGTAGATTTGTACTACACTACTACCTACGTACTGTGAGAAACATGAAACGAAAGTGATTACAGAAGAGTTGGGAAGAGTTCAATATGAAATGTTATCAACTATACGTTACAGCAATTCACATATTAATGAAGTACGGTGATTAAAAATTAAGCGACTTGAAACATATTTGAAAACAATAATAGGTTCGATTGCTATCGATATCCGAACCCGAACTATATAGCTCGGCTCGGTTATGTTTCGCTGGATGTGTTTAAAAAGCAAACGCAGTAATATTTATAACAGAGGATATTTTCGCATTCGCCAATGATGCATTATTTAAGATACAAACGATTTATCACGACTTTTAGCATAGTAAGAAATCTAGGTAATACGTGACAATTTATTTTGTAATATATATTACGAATTTCGCTGTGCACGTAACCTGTCCTTCCTCGGTTTTTCCTTCGCGCTTGACGTGCGTTATTTTTCCAGCGACGATCAAGAAATTTTATAGGAGAACGAACATATTATCGAGCGGTGGGAAATACGAGATTACCCTCGATCAAAGGAAACTGAAAACGCCACAGGGAAAGGTGTTTCAAGTAGAGAGCAGACCTCTGGCTCTGGCCATAGCCGCGGAATGGGACATGCAAAAAGATATTATAGACAGAAGCAACATGCATTTGGTGAGTCGATCTCGAGAGTGATGGACGGGGTGAACTTGTGATTCGACAAACACGTTTCAACGATACAACGTAATTCATATATTAAATTTTACAGACGGCTCTTTGTAATACTGTAATAGATAATCCACATAATCACACGAAACAGAACATGGTCAATTACATAGTGAATTGTTTAGAGATGGATACAGTATTGTTTCATTCAAATGTAGGTATGTTACATGGAACTCTGTGCGTACAATGTGAGTCGACGATTTAATAAAAGTTGATTATAGGAAAATGAAGAACTGTATAAACTGCAAACTAAAAACTGGGATCCATTGGTACAGTGGTTCTGTGACAATTATGGCGTAGACATGGTGAAGACTCAGAGTATAGAAGCTCCAACAGTGTCTCCAGAGACTAAAGCTAAATTGACGAGACATTTGATNTTCTCTGTTAAATTTCTATGCCCACGCTACCATGTATTGGAAGTTTAAGAGAAAATGTACATCTGCTTATCCTATGTATTATGTATGGTCCTATTTTAGTCTGGTACGAAGACCCAATCAGATCGAGTAGAACAATGAAATCTTACTGCGAGCTTACTGTTAGTTTGTTTCAGATTTGTATGCACGGCTGGTTTTGGTCGTCTGTTTTCCACGCCAGGGACACTCCATTCACAGAAGTAATGGATTATACTTGTGCATTTATCATGGTTCTTACCTTACTTTATTGTATGCTGTTAAGGTAAATTGCGATAGTCTACGAGATGGACAAAGAACAAACTGTACTTGTTTGTACATTGTAGGATAACTTATAAGAACAACAAGCTCTTTGTCGTGATTACGTGTGGATACTTCAGTATTTTGTATACACATTTATCTCATTTATGGTCTGGTTACATNAAACTGCAAACTAAAAACTGGGATCCATTGGTACAGTGGTTCTGCGACAATTATGGCGTAGACATGGTGAAGACTCAGAGTATAGAGGCTCCAACAGTGTCTCCAGAGACTAAAGCTAAATTGACGAGACATTTGATGTCTTACAATCACAGTGCGGTTTACGGTATGCAGTGTGATTATTTTAATAATTGTGCACGATGTTACGACATTGTTTCGTTTTCAGGTTTCATGTACGGAGTAGACACGGTCAAGTCTGTGATCCTCACTCTAGCCGCAGCAGCGAGAGTCATCAGCATAGAAGAAGCAGTGAGGCAAACGCGCTTGGAGGAAGATTATCAAGTGTGTACGAGATAACGTTCACGTCATAATTACCACATATATTCTTTACTATATCTTGTCTCTCGTTGCAGGTTTCTCACTGGGGATCAGTAGAATGGTTTCACGACCACAACAAATACGACTTACAATCACGGTTGGCCGCGGCTATCTTGTTCGTACATTTAAACTCTTACTCTGTGTCGTGTCAACCGAAAAGTGACGATAAAAGTATCGGCTAATGTATACAAAATCGAATGAATCTCGTACAAAACTCGTGTTAGGTCGGGACAAGATTAAACAACGTTTTTATTAATTCGGAGTGTTACAAGAGGACGATTCAACGGAAAATGACGGCTTTATCGGTATGGAACAATCGGATCCCATCCATTCTTTCGTACAAATGCAACTAGAACAATGAATTAGTATTTTTGTCAAAAGATCGTCTGAACGTTGAAATATTCTGAACGGCTTACCTATACGTAGCTCCGTGGTTCAAACACACCGCGCCGTTCTTGCATGAATGCCGAATGCATTCGTTCCGGTGACACTCACCCACGCCACGACCTGTTGCAGGGCTGGAACTGGTTATCGGATAAATCGAGTTTTCCGTGCGCAATTCGATGTCGAATATGCAACCGGAAAAGCCGGTGTGAAGAGGCAGATCATGGGGCAATTGTTCAAAGTTCTTCGACTTGTGTCCGCCTGAAGAACAATCGCTCGTTCTACTATTCCGACGTTACTAGCGTCGAGCTTTACAAAAAATTGTACTTGTCTCAAATACGGTAGTACTGACCAATATAAAGTATTGGCGATACGTCGAGCCGTGTCATGGAGCCAACCACTCGGCCGGTCACGTTGCCTATGCCGTCCACCGCGAGCCACGCATCCCGACCTCTTCTTCCGACCCGGACCGTGTACGTCGCATAGCTCTTGCTCGCCGTCGCTGCTATCGTTGCCGCATTCAACGGAACGCTGGTAAATATTCTACGAACTCCTATAAAATATTCTCGTTAAACTCGGAACGGTCAAACGCTCGATGTATATATATGTATATATATCGATTACCAGCTCCTAAATCCCATGTTAACATGATGTAACCGCGGACGTATGTTACGGAGAGGTGATCCGACAGGTCGCGGCGCGACCCACTCTGCCCCAAATAAGCTATCAAAGATATCTGTTCGAAAGTGCGCGGTATCAGTTTCAACTTTAACTCCATTGTGTCTCTTATGGAGTTCGATACACCGTAAGCGATGTACGAAGAGAATCCTGGCACGAGCACCGAGAACGACGGTCGAGTTACGACGGTATCTAGAAGTTTAAAGTAGACGGTGATCAAAAACGTAGCCTCGGAGACGACGAATAGATAGCGCGCGTCACCTTCTTCGCACAGGAGGCCATGAGTCCCGAGCGGGCAAACGCAAACGAAACCTGTGCCAGGCGAACCGATGCAAGTCGCGCCCAGCGCGCAAGGACTCTCGTCACACGTCGAACGCTCGCAAAACGGGCCCGCGTATCTGCCCAATCAAACGATCAGTTGTACATTTTTTTCGCGGTACCTATAATGTCGTTCTGTAATATTGCAAATCGTTTTACCCGGCTATGCATCTGCACCGCACCGTGCCGTTTACCTCTTCGCAGGCGCCGAAATTTTGACACGGATTCGACAGACATAAGAACGACACGCAGTCTTCGATTTGAAACGTTTCTACGGAATCGTGGATAAAGTGGCGCGGCACGTCGTTTATCTACGTCAATAAATCAATTACTGTTTAGACTCGTGAACGTCGACTGATAATTAACGAATCAACGAACCCTCAGCGAGTCCATGCAACCGGTGAATCCCATGGAGACATGGGCAAAGTAGTGAGAGAATACCATCGGTATTCCGCCCAAATGCAAATTAGCGTGTCGTGGGAGATTCCCGTGCAGCGGCAAAATTTGCTCTCCGCTCACTGCTGCCGTACCGTTCACTAGCAAACGTGCCGAGCATTTGTTGGTCTCGTTTCTAATGAAATACTGAAACCTGCGTGCGGTATAAATTAGATTTGACTTGTTATTATTGCCGTTGTTCATTAATTCAACATCGTACCGAGTATCGATCTGTGTCTCGTATCCGTTGTCGATAGGCGAATCTATCTCGCCCAGAAGCATCGTTTCGAGCCCGCAAGAGAATTGAAACTTCAACGATCCATATTCCAAATACACCAACGCGTATTTCTCGTCGTCGAAATAAACGTGCAATATGATACCGTCCTTGAATTGGGTTTTGAGTCGAACAAAAATTCGTAGCGTTGCGTTATCACCGCTCGAGACTTCAACGTCGACGTGTTGCCTCGCGTACGATTTCCCGTAGAACGCAGCTCGCACTATGTCGGGACCGGTCTTGCAATTTTCGCGCTGCGTACAATTGCACTGAAAATCAAATCGCCTATTGGAACTGTCGTACTGTTTACACGATTTCGTCGTCGAGCCAGGGGAGAACGCAGTAATACTTGCATCGCGGCCGTCGTGCGAGGGCACCGCGGTACTTTTACAGGAAGTTCCTTGACATTCCGCGGTTGTAGTACTTTCTGCGGTGGCCGGTGATTCGGTTTTCGACGAAGTTCGTACGCTCTCACTGGTAGTGGTGGTACTGGTCTGGTCGAAAACTGTTTTCACAGTGCTACTCGTTGCCGGTGAAGAGACATTATTGGTGACAAAAGCAAATGTGGAATTTTCGATCTCGGTGCTCGACGGCTTCGACAATTCGGTGAACGTCCAACTGTCTGTAAACAGTTGACTCGCCGTAGAGAATGTTGATTCCGTCCTGTTTTGCTCGAACTCTACGAAACTCGAGGAAGTCGTGATGGTAGAGAGCGAGCTAAGCGAGCTGCTTCTTTCACCACCTAGCGTAGTCTCTTCGATCGTTTTGTCAGTGGCAGTCACCGTAAAATACCTAAAATGAAAATGCGTATTAAAACTTGTATTCGATTCCGAGCGGTAATTCATCATCGGTTATAGAGCATTGTTACCCTGTACTTGAAACGCGTCCTATTGTAGCGGTTTCTGAAGCGAGGGAATCAGTAGGACGTGCGGACGCGAGAGTCCTGTCGCTCTCTCGATAGCCCGTTTCAGTCGTCGTCTCGTTGAGACCGAATTTCGGCGTACCACGTTCCGCTTCAATTTTTAATGTCGGAACGATCGTCGGTAGCTCGCTCGAAACGTTCGCTTGGGTCTCTAACGAGACTGTTTCAGTTCGAGACGTCTCTTTACTGGTAATGTACGTCGGTGACGTGACGAAAGTAGTTTCTGTGCCATCGTCGCCACTGCTGTTACTGCTAGTAAAAAAATCTACCTCGGTTCTATCCATGGAGGACGTCTCGGTGAAGGGTGGGTACCATTTCGTATAGGAGCGACTCGTACCCTGGGACAAAGATCGCACTGTCGTGGAAGTGACGGACGACGTTTCCGGCAGTGTCTGTTGTAAGGTAACGGCAGTGATTCTCTGATCGCCATCGGTCTCGGTTCTCTCGGAGGGCGAGAAGGTAGTAGTCGACGGAAGATGATCGTAGGTATTACAAAAAGGGCCGCTGTAGAACGTTGGACAGGCGCAAGTGAAACTGTTCACGCCGTCGACGCAAGTACCCCCGTTCTCGCAGTTCGCGAATTTCGACTCGCAGTCGTCGTACTTCAGCTCGCACAATTGGCCATGGTAATCCGGCACGCAGTAGCAAACCGGTCGCTCGTCTTCGAACAAGCACACTGCGTCGTTCTTGCAAGGATTCTCGTCGCAGGGAACGATGGCCTTGTCGCAGTCTTTACCCGTGTACCCTTACAGACGAGGATATAAAATCGTGCTTGTAGCAATCGTGACGCGACCTTCTGTACGTTTTACGGTAAAGTGGAATTAAAATTTACCGAAGAGGCAAGCGCACGTGTACGTAGCAGGTACGTTGATGCAGAGGCCACCGTTCTTNTTTCACCACCTAGCGTAGTCTCTTCGATCGTTTTGTCAGTGGCAGTCACCGTAAAATACCTAAAATGAAAATGCGTATTAAAACTTGTATTCGATTCCGAGCGGTAATTCATCATCGGTTATAGAGCATTGTTACCCTGTACTTGAAACGCGTCCTATTGTAGCGGTTTCTGAAGCGAGGGAATCAGTAGGACGTGCGGACGCGAGAGTCCTGTCGCTCTCTCGATAGCCCGTTTCAGTCGTCGTCTCGTTGAGACCGAATTTCGGCGTACCACGTTCCGCTTCAATTTTTAATGTCGGAACGATCGTCGGTAGCTCGCTCGAAACGTTTGCTTGGGTCTCTAACGAGACTGTTTCAGTTCGAGACGTCTCTTTACTGGTAATGTACGTCGGTGACGTGACGAAAGTAGTTTCTGTGCCATCATCGCCACTGCTGTTACTGCTAGTAAAAAAATCTACCTCGGTTCTATCCATNGGCTTCGACAATTCGGTGAACGTCCAACTGTCTGTAAACAGTTGACTCGCCGTAGAGAATGTTGATTCCGTCCTGTTTTGCTCGAACTCTACGAAACTCGAGGAAGTCGTGATGGTAGAGAGCGAGCTAAGCGAGCTGCTTCTTTCACCACCTAGCGTAGTCTCTTCGATCGTTTTGTCAGTGGCAGTCACCGTAAAATACCTAAAATGAAAATGCGTATTAAAACTTGTATTCGATTCCGAGCGGTAATTCATCATCGGTTATAGAGCATTGTTACCCTGTACTTGAAACGCGTCCTATTGTAGCGGTTTCTGAAGCGAGGGAATCAGNATCTCTTCGATCGTTTTGTCAGTGGCAGTCACCGTAAAATACCTAAAATGAAAATGCGTATTAAAACTTGTATTCGATTCCTAGCGGTAATTCATCATCGGTTATAGAGCATCGTTACCCTGTACTTGAAACGCGTCCTATTGTAGCGGTTTCTGAAGCGAGGGAATCAGTAGGACGTGCGGACGCGAGAGTCCTGTCGCTCTCTCGATAGCCCGTTTCAGTCGTCGTCTCGTTGAGACCGAATTTCGGCGTACCACGTTCCGCTTCAATTTTTAATGTCGGAACGATCGTCGGTAGCTCGCTCGAAACGTTCGCTTGGGTCTCTAACGAGACTGTTTCAGTTCGAGACGTCTCTTTACTGGTAATGTACGTCGGTGACGTGACGAAAGTAGTTTCTGTGCCATCGTCGCCACTGCTGTTACTGCTAGTAAAAAAATCTACCTCGGTTCTATCCATGGAGGACGTCTCGGTGAAGGGTGGGTACCATTTCGTATAGGAGCGACTCGTACCCTGGGACAAAGATCGCACTGTCGTGGAAGTGACGGACGACGTTTCCGGCAGTGTCTGTTGTAAGGTAACGGCAGTGATTCTCTGATCGCCATCGGTCTCGGTTCTCTCGGAGGGCGAGAAGGTAGTAGTCGACGGAAGATGATCGTAGGTATTACAAAAAGGGCCGCTGTAGAACGTTGGACAGGCGCAAGTGAAACTGTTCACGCCGTCGACGCAAGTACCCCCGTTCTCGCAGTTCGCGAATTTCGACTCGCAGTCGTCGTACTTCAGCTCGCACAATTGGCCATGGTAATCCGGCACGCAGTAGCAAACCGGTCGCTCGTCTTCGAACAAGCACACTGCGTCGTTCTTGCAAGGATTCTCGTCGCAGGGCACGATGGCCTTGTCGCAGTCTTTACCCGTGTACCCTTACAGACAAGGATATAAAATCGTGCTTGTAGCAATCGTGACGCGACCTTCTGTACGTTTTACGGTAAAGTGGAATTAAAATTTACCGAAGAGGCAAGCGCACGTGTACGTAGCAGGTACGTTGATGCAGAGGCCACCGTTCTTGCACGGCGACGTGACGCACTCGTCGACGTCTGCGTCGCACAATCGACCTGTCCAGCCTTCGTAAAGAGAACGTTCGTTAATAATTCGATTGAATTCGAGTGTTTATACAACCTTCTGAACAGCGGCAGTAGAAAGAGTAGCCAGGTCCTTCCACGCACTCCCCTCCGTTCTTGCATATCGTGTCGTTGCAGACCGACGCGTCGATCTCGCAGTAATCACCTTGAACGGGAAAACGTTTAGAACGAGAGAAAAGTAAAAATTATCATTCCTGCAAATCGTGATCGTTGCACTTGTTTTTACCCGAGTATCCGTCAGGGCACTGGCAAATGACGCCGTCGTAATCGAGGCACGTCCCGTTGTTGAGACAAGGATGGTTCGAGCATTCGCTATACTTTTGCTCGCAATTGATACCTGCAAACATATTTATAGATGAGTAACAGAGTTGTTGATAATCTTGGTTCGCGCCTTGCGTACGGGAGACCGCAGCGTGAACGTTGCACCCTCTGAGCTAACACGTCGTCGTCGGCTCGTACATGCGATGAAGAGCAAACAGTGAATTAATTACCTACGAAACCGTCGAGACAGGTGCAATTATAAGCGGCGACAGCGTCGATGCACGTTCCTCCGTTGAGACACGGGCCGGACCAACAGTCGTCCCAATTGATCTCGCAATTGATTCCAGTGTAGCCGTCGATACAGTAGCAAGAATAGGTGCTTGCGGAATCAATTTCGAACGTTTAATCTACTTTCGAATTGTACAAGAGCCAAGGATGTCGTTTAATTTTATACCTGTTCGCGTCTTCTAAGCAAATCCCGTACATGCAAGGATCTCCGCTGCAATTCAGTCCCCGTGAGAGACCGATTACTGAGAAGAGGATTATTGTCGGAACGAGAATCTCCTTTTTCGTAGACCTTACAATGAGCATCCTCGTCTGATACATTCTGAATGTAAATAACATAATTCTAGAGTGACCGTTTACTATGTACCATCGCGGATACTCGTACTAGGCTCATTTTCAGTCGTTTAATCAATTTCGACTTGGTTTCAGTGTATAAAATGCCACTAATCCGTACTCTCGTCAAAGGTGCCTGATCGCAATGTGCATATCATGTATACTTCTCGGCTCGTCTAGTATTTGCAGCAGGTAGTGTCAACCACCCGGTAGTCCTAGCAACGCTTAGGACTATACAAAGGTTGATACCCGTCGGATACGCTTGCGTGAAAATTTGCTTCGTCAATAATAACACTAATTCAATCGCTTACTCTACATGGCTTTCCCATCGAAGCTATTTTACAGGTTTTTTCATGCCTGTCGATCATGAAATAATCGATTAGAAATTGCTTTTACATTGCATCGCGTTCTTTGCTACGCCGGACATTAATCGAATGGTCCTTGTATGGTGTTTGCAAAGATTCTAACTCTATTCTTTGAGCAACGTGCACCGACGTACATAAAAAGACTGCCATCTGAAACGATAGTACTATTCTTGAGCGTACACGAAGTATATTAAATTCCTTATAAGAATACTCTCGTGGCAATCGTTTTGTTCTCCCCGCATTAAATTAGATGCGGAAAGAATAGCAGGCGCATTATATAATCTAAACACTTGTACCGCGATGAGACACTGCTGGCCGTGTTGGCCAGTCGTTGACGAAATCTCGGCTTTCTCTTGTCAAGCGGATTGACTCGGCATGAATCGTAGCAGCGATCCGAAGAAAGTGGAGGAACTGTTGATCTCTCATCTGAAAGAGAAAAACGTTTTCCGTAAGGAAAGACCGTGGACCATTCGTTGCTCCCCGTTAGGCGGGTACGGGTTGTTCGCCACCCGCGACATCCCACAGAATGAATTGATAATCGTCGACGCGCCTCTCGTAATCGGGCCAAGGGCGGTGGGCAAACATCTGCAGATGTGCGTGTGCTGTTACAAGAACGGGTGCGCGTTATTTCCGTGCGACAGAGGCTGCGGTCTGCCCGTCTGTTCTACGGAGTGCGAGAACTCACCGCGACACGTGGATTATGAATGCGACTACTTGAGGTCGTTGGCACCGACATGCGGCACCGACTGGTCCTCGGACCTGATGTTGGCCGTGGTCCCTGTCCGCGCGCTGTTCTTGACTGGACAGCAACGAGAGTGCTTGGCCACGTTTCAGTCCAATCAAGCCGATGTTTATTACGAGGTATGACAACAAGATCGTCGGGAGGTTCTTCGGACTCTGCTTCGATGCTCAGCTCTTCCTTAAACTTTTGTCAGCTCGAATTGCTCAAGAGAAATGTGACTAGTCAACCGAGCGAAGAGGACATGAAGCTCATGAGGCACGTATGCGGCGCCTTTTACACGAATGCCTTCGAAACGGTCAAGGTTCACGACAAGGACCGCTCCTCGAGCCTGCGAGGCCTCTATCCCATGGCAGCGTTGCAGAATCATTGCTGCGTGCCGAACACCAGCCATCACTTCGACGCGGAATTCAGGCTCTACGTCAACACAACTCGTCCGATCTCTGCCGGCGAGGAGTTGACTATGACCTATACGAGTCTATTCTGGGACACCACGTTGCGGAGGCAATTCTTGAGCGTCACCAAACATTTCTCCTGCACGTGCGGCAGGTGTACCGATTCCACCGTAAGTCTGGAGGAATTGGATGTAAAAATTTCACGGAAGACGTAATGGTATATTTAAAAGACGAGTTTTACGTTCTCGAATCGTTAGGAATTTGGGTCTAAATTAGGTGCTCTCTTTTGCGCGTCCGACAAGTGTCCCGGACAGTTATTGCCTCGCGATCCGCTCGATGCGAAAAGTCCTTGGGCTTGTGACACGTGTACCATAACTATAAGTCATCGGCAGGTACGTTTGCAGAAGACTCAAATTCGTCAATAACTTCCTCTCAGTCGCGGCTACTTCGTTGTTTTCTGCGTTAGATACATTCGATCCGCTCGGGTATAGCAGCCGTGACGGAAGAAGTTTTGTATAAGACCCCGCGTCAAATTTTCAAGTTCATGCAGAGGGAACTGACGCGTCTGGTTCCTCGGACCAATTATCTTCTCGTAGACGTCAAGTTCCGAATCATTTCCTATTACGGCAGGAACGACGGAATCACGTGGCAAGGTATAACAATGCGCTTCAGTAGATGCATACTGAATAAAACGTTATTTATGTAAACGTTCTCAGATTTGACCGACGGCGAGCTGAACGTGAAAGCGAATTACTGCAACGATTTGCTCTCCATATTGGACGCCTTAGGCTGCGGGGACTGTCAGAAAAGAGGTGACCTTTTCAAAAACTAAAATTTACCGGCTTCTTTGTGTTGTCACTCACGTGTATTTCAGGCCTCATTTTGTACGAATTGTACTGCACGAATCTCGAGAAAATGAAACGATTTCAAGAGCGACCGCGTGCTGAAGAGGTACTCACGTCGCTTGTCGTATTTTCTTGTATATTTCATGATCTTTGCATTTCTAGGTGAACGAAAATGAACGTTTGGTACAGAAAGCATTTGCCATTTTGAGAAACGACGCTGTCACACAAGTTAGGTACGAATACGATAAAACGTATTTTAAGTGATCTGCGAAGTAGACCGGCGAAAAGGGTGAAAAGACTTGAAAAGTGTAATAAAACACATTATTCGTATTAAATTATTATATTTCTCTTGGCTACATTTCATTTTGCAATAAAACGGGGATTGAACACTATACAAAAAGACGTTTAGTCATGGCAAGTTAAAAAAGTAGACTTTCGGAAATTCCTTTTTACATTGCACCACTACTGACGTTTGCAACACTGAAGGCTAAAACAGTCGGACCAGACTAGGAAGTAATGAGTCGATGCACTCCGTGCACATTTAGGACGACGTCGTATCCTATAGGCAAACCTGTTGCAACAAACACTTTGCTTCTTCGTACAAAGCTGTACAAGGTTTCAAGACTTCTACATCGTAGTCCACGTCTTCGTCAATATGTACATTATTATTCTTCCTATAACGAAATGATCCGTCTCTCACTACAGCAATCCATAATAAAAACTTGTACAGATGTGTGTTTACCTGTATAGAAAGTCGTCTACCACGGGTAACATGTCATTGTTCAAGTCGCGTAACAAACGATCTCGAGCGAGTGCCGTGTGCATGAATGCAACATTGTGAAGGAACAATTCCGATCGATCTGGAAATGGACATTCAAACAAACACACGTGCCATTAACATTAACTCGATTCAACGTACCATCGTTCTCGTATTTCTTCGACAACTTCTTCACCAGATCCTCGCCGGCATATTTCGCCGACACACCGATCCTCTGCAGAATCGCTTTGCACTGCCAGCGGTTCTCTGAATTGCACGACGCCGATTTACGAGGCTGAGTTTCTTTAACGAGACTCTCCCAATCGACGCCCAGAGCGTCGCCAAGACCTTTCCCACTCGTCTTTATATCCTCTTCCAGTTCACCATCGGAGATCTCTTCAAAATCCATGGTCTCCATATTATCGTCGTCCATATTCCTGTGCGTAAATTTCATTTTTTGTATCAACAGTACAAGTTGTGTCTAACGTCGATGCATGAACATTACCTGAACGACATTGCATCGTCTTTTCCTTTCGCATTGAAAACGGTTTCCTCTATAGTTTCTTTTGGAGACGAGGAATCTGCCTCCTGACTCGCGGCCTCCCGTTGCGCGATATCAGGGCTTTTCTTAGTCGCGCGTGTTTTACTTGTGTCCGCGTCCTGCAGGCACGCAAGTTAATAATATTCATCGAGAGCTATACGAATTATATATAATAATTAGAACGCGTACTGTGGTGTCTTCCATGTTCAGTATATCGTCTGGATCGTCGCTAATATCGCTGAGGTCGCTTTCGGTGTGAAGCGTTTGTAGAGATTCATCGATGCAGGAACGTTTTGAGTCGGAGGGAACGATTTCTTTCGTTTCGGATTTTTCCTTGGGCGGAGGTTTTTTCTGAAATACATCTGTGGGCTTCTCTCGAGTCGAAGGCAACTTACCTTCTGCGAGCTCCATCAACTTTTTATTGATCGGCTCTTCCTTCATGCTGCCGTACAAGGTCGCTTGTTTGGAAGCGTGAACCGTGCACTCGTCCCTACTCTCGGAAGTATTATAAGGTCGCCTCTTGCTGCAAATTTTAGATACAGTATTGCGACATGTATAATGCGTTAATAAAATAATTGTAAAGTCCGTCGGCGACGTACTTATGCGGCGTGGATTCTGTCATCTCTATTTCCTTGGACCGATCGTTCCTGTAATGACCTCGAATATGCACCGATTGATTATCCCACTTTCTGGGTTCGTTCGATTTCCAATCGGACACGGAACTCTCGTATCGGGAATTCCAGTCGTCGTCGTGTACCTCCGATCGAGGAAGGCTGTCTCTGCTGTCCCACAACGCTCTCACTCGCCATTCCCTTTCTTCCCAATCCACTGGGCCATAAGTGCGATCCCTGCCGTGTTCGATGTCGCGATGGTGAGCATCCCATTCGTCGTTGGGTACACTCTCATCCCTGAGAACCACCACAGTGACTTATTGTCGACGAGTTAAATCGTAAAATTACAATGATCAACGCACCGGATAGCGGTGTTGCTCCTCAATTTTTCTCCAGAGTAAAGGGGGTGTCTGTGATGGTGATGATGATGGCGGTGATCGTCAAACGTCGTTCTGTCGGCGGTCTGAACGACGTATCTGGATTCTCGAGATCTTTCTTCTCGAATTCCGCGCCTTTCGTCGAACGGACTGTCGTACCTCCTTCCGTCGACCGTTGTTTTCCTCCTGTCGTCTTCATGAACGTGATGATCGCGATAATCCAGATGCGCAGACGGTTCCTCCGGCTCTTCCCAATGCTCCGACAAACGACCGTAGTTTCTATTATAATTTCTGTCGATCTCGATCGTTCGTCGTGGGCTGGTTTCTCGCCTGTCGACCAGCCGATCGACTTTGGTCGGTGTGACCCGCGACTGCTCATGTTCAGAGGTGTGAGCCCGATCGTACCTCGCACCGAACCGCCTGTGCCTCTCCCGATCGTAATGTCCGACGTCTATTCTATCGATCAAATTGTCTCGCGACGTCGACAACGTAGCCGGCGCAGACGAGGACGACGACGATGCTATAGAAGGTTGAACCGGCAAAGCGGGCGTCTGCGATAACGGCGGTACACTCTTGTCGAGCAATGAGGTTCTGTCCAAAGATCTCTCTCGCGGGAAACGATCGGTGCGATCTCTCGGCGAATTCACGCTAGCCTTACGAGCGGATGCGTCCTTGTCCACGGTACCTCTGTCGTATCTGCTCTCGACGCGTTGAGACGCCCTATCCCTCTCGGAGAGAGTCTTCGTTTCCGATCGTTCCCTTTCTCTGTCGCTCCTACGTTCGCGAGTACCGTTCTTCTCGAACGCACTGTCCTTCGCCACTGTTCTCTCTTTGTCTCGACTGTAGCGCGAATTTTTGTCGGCCGTTAGACTCAGAGACGTCGAGACCAAAGGAGCTACGTCCCTGTCTCTCGTCTTCAACGATTCCTTCTCCCTGTCACGGTCGCGGTCTCGATCCCGATCGCGATCTCTTTCTCGTTCGCGATCGCGATCGCGGTCCCGATCACGGTCCCGATCCCGGTCCCTTTCACGATCCCGATCGCGTTCTCGATCTCTTTCCCGTTCGCGATCCCTCTCCCGTTGTCGTTCGCGACAACGTACGTCTTCCTTGTCCTTGTCACGAGCGTCTCGTTGATCTCGCGATGCGAGTCTCGAATGTTCGTCCCTCGCGTGCTCCTTGTCGCGCCGTTCTCTGCTTTTTTGTCGCGTCTTCTCACCCACGTAGGCCTTGTCTTCGAATTCTTTACCGATCCGCCTGTGACTCTCCTCCTGAGTAGACGCTTGCCTGGTTTTACTGTTCTGTTCATTCTTTCGAACGTCCTCTCTGTCTTTGGCCTTGTCACTCTTATGCAACTCGCGGTCCTTCTTCTCAGCATCGCGAGATCTGTTGGCAGAAATGTCTTGTGCTTTCGGCAGTTCTCGCTTGGACCTCGACGATTTCTCAGGCGTCCGGCTGCGACGAGTCTTCGTCGAAATTGCCTCTTTCTGATGCTTCGACCTGTCCGACGGCGGCGGCGGCGGTGTCCTGGAACGTATGTCCTTCTCTTTGCACTTGGATTTCAATCTCTCGTCTGCTTTCGCTTTCTCGTCTATCGCGCGACTCTTTTCCTTCTCCTGCTCTTTGATCTTCTCGAACGCCTTGGTTTTACCGCTGTCCTTGGACAATAATTCGTCCACCTCTCGCGCTTTCTTGTAATGTCTGTCATCCTTTTCGACGTCCCTGCTCTTCGAAGCTTTCGGAGACTCGCTCCTGTTCCTCTCCCTTACTTTAGTGGACGTTCCGTGATGAGGCACGGACACGGCAGAACCCAATACCGTCGACGGGGTCGTCGACGCTGCCGCGGCGGACACTTGTATCGCCGGCGATCTCGTGCAAGACGTGGAAGAATGTTTTCGCGACGTAGAAGACGAACTGTACTTTTTCGTCGATCTGACGCTCACATCCTTCTTCGTAGAAGTAGTTTCCAACTTGCGCTGCTTCTTCTTCACCGACGGCTTCTCGGTCTTCGTCCCGAGTCTCTTCAACTTCAACCTGGCGGATTCGCAATTATTTACGTACGATTAAAAATTACGTCGCGACGAGCATTACGACTTACTTTCTTTTCCTCTCTTTGTCCTCGTCGTAATCGGTAGAACCGCTGTGGTGTCGTTTAGACTTGATCTTCTTGATTTTTTTACGGGAATCGGACGTCGAACTGGAAGACGAGTCTTCGCTGCTCGAACTGCTACTACTGCTAGACGAGCTCGAGGTGTGAGAGCTAGAGGAAGAAGTCATAGCCTTTTTCTTCTGTCTCACTCTGTCTTTTCCATGTACCTCCTTGTCCTTCTTCATTTGAAGCTCTAACTCGCGCTGCAACAACTGTCTACGTCTCTCTAACACTTTCTCGTCCTCGTACTCCAAATCTGTCTGGTTCCACTCTTCTAAATTTAAATCGGGACTGTGTGACGCTTTTTTTACAATCTTGGAAGTGAGCCTTTTAAATGGATCCTCGATGAGCTACACAGTGATAGATCGTTTTGATAAAGTTCGTTATGCCGAAAAGTGTAACAAATGGGTCGTCGACTTACACCGGCTGTACTCGCAATAGCATTATCCTTCTTGGCACGTTTGGATGGACTTATTAACGTGTGAGTATTTGCATATCTAGTTGCAATATCAAGAAAACAAAATGTTGATCATCTTAAATAGAACGATCGGTAATTAAATATTTAAGCTTCAAATAGTTGAGCTGTAGATACTAGCCCGAGAGGTGGCTACCAAAATGAATGATGATAAGGTGTAGTAAAAATTTTTATACAAAAAAATTCCTTAATAGATGACAGACACAGTAGCACTACAGCCAGAAGTCAGTCCCGGGGACTAAACGTTACCAGAAGCCGACAAAGTTGTAAAAAAATTGTTTACATTAAAATGACAAGGTGCAGTTCTCGCCTTTCGTTTTCATATCATTTGTGGCATACAAAAGCTGTACGCAAATTTCCAAATTCTGGCAATAATTTTACGCGATTTCTACGGTTAAAAACTACAAGTATACAAAATTTCGAGAACTACACTCGATGATTTTTTTGTTATTAAAAATTAACACGTTTGACCGCCCGCCCCCGCTTCCGTCCTCGGGACTGACTTCTGGCTGTAGTGCTACTGTGTTTGTCATCTACTAAGGAGTGTTTTTATATAAAAATTTTTACTACACCTTATCATTGTTCATTTTGGTAGCTAGCTCTTGGACTATACGTACAGTATAATTGTTCATCGATATGAGTGACGAACGAAAGCGCGTCGAAGCCGACTTACTTGCAATTCTTTCCGTACGAACAGCTGCCGTTCAGTGCCCAGTTTCTACAATAATCTGACGAATTTTGGCCGGCAGTAACAGCTGGTTTGGTCCCCAACCTCTCAAACACACTTGGTCGACGAGAGTCTGTATTACATTTCGTAGGGTCAACCGTTATCTTCCTTATGTTTGATTTTGACATATTATCACCATAAAACAATTATGTTTTCACAATGGAAGCACATAACTGCAGCATGCAAATATTCATTTGCTATGGAATCACCATCATCAATGTAATCACGGTCTTTGAACTGATCGGTGATAAATTGTTAAAAACTAAGAAGCGTAAGTCGCACGTTACTTGTTCTACGATTATTCGCCTCGTGATCGCTGCTACTGTAATATTTACACTGTTCTATTCTTAAAAGTTGAACTCACATCCGTACTGAGTACTGAGTACCTATCCGTACGCAAAGCAAAACGACCAACCGACGAAAACCACTGAACGCACTGAAGTGCACCGAATTGAATGAACTGAACGAAGAGACAAACTGTACAATCTACCTCGATAATCTTGTACAGTCCAACCAGAGTCCAACATAATAATATACATGTATTGGCGATTTTCTCTTGCGATAAAGCCAGCGTTATAATTATTTGTCATAATTACCTTCCTATACCGCTAATCCCAATTGTAATTTATATTCGCCCATTACTAATCTTACTAGTAACAGGCGTACTTGTATTCTATATGTGGCAGATTTTATAAAAATAGATTCGAACACTGAAGTTCAACGGTGTATACGTGAGTGATTCTGACAGTGATTATTGTTTCCAGTACCGGCTACCGCAAACGTTGCTGCACGTTGCTGTCACGTTCGAGATCGAGGTAGCATTTCAGTCTTCATGTTTATTTAAAAATTCAAGTCTTTTTCTTAATTATTTTAAACTCGGTGGCCAAAATCAATTATTTATACCGATTCTAATAGTTTTTCATAATTTTCATAATTCAACAATGTACGAACGTGCCCTTTTGTATCTTAATGTCTATTGCTGTGAATACTACACTTTGTTTTTACACTGTAGGATACTCAGAATATGTTAATTTACGGAGTTTAAACGTTGCACAGGTCTTTCTACAATGGCACATCAATGCGGCTGCGGAAGCACACACGATGAGACTGACCTGGGAATACACTACAACTTATTCCAAAAAATTGATATCGAAAATCTGGAATGTTTGAACGAGACCGAAGAAGGCAGCGGAGCTAGCGTATTTAAAACATGGGAAAACAGATTGGACAAAAATAAAGTACCACAATCGCATTATTGCAATATTTAATATACACATATAACAACTGACGAATAATATATGTTTCTTTCTTTTCCAGTACGTTGAGAGTGATATTGACAATGAACTCCTATTCAATATTCCGTAGGTTTAAACATATTAGAGTTTAATACTCGTTGGTAAAGAATTCATTCGACATGATTATTTCTTTGTAGTTTTACAGGGAATATAAAACTGAAGGGTCTCATTATTATTGGTGGAGAAGACGCTTCCCATCCAGATAAAGTAAAATTGTAAGTCTTCCTCCGCAAGTCTTTATCAAATGAATCATGTATGTTCTGTTCGTATAGGTATAAAAACAGACCTTACATGACGTTCGACGCTGCGGCTACAGAACCTGAACAAGTGTTTGAATTGTGTGTGGATACGAATGGGGTACACGAGTATGCTCCCAAGTACGTAGATATCTGTACACTTTACCTCAATATTCATAAATATAAAACTACAAGAAAACCTCTATTACTATTACAGAGTGGTCAAATTCTCCTCTATGCATCACTTGAGTTTGCACTTTACTGGACCAGATAAAATAAGAATTTATTACATCGGATTGAGAGGAGAGTGGTCGCCTCTGCATCAACACGGCGTCACTATTTGTACCTATGAATTACGTCCGCAGATGAGCGATCACCCAAAGGGAGACAACGAAGATATTGATAAGGCCATAAGTTAATTTTCTAATAAAAGAACCGGAGGACAATCCTCTGTGTCGAGATAAATCGAGTCTAACGACTAATAAATGTTTCTATCCAAACGCTCGCGTTTCTGTACTCTTTCTCTCGCGGAATCGGAGAGGTTCGTATGGTTTAAAAGAAATCTCGTGATGAATAAAAAGCGCGCTTATTTTTGAACAGACGCAAAACTATGTTCTTTGTGCATTAGATCCGTCATTCTGCCGAAACTAACGCGTTCCCCGGAACCCCTTTCGATCTCCCCTTCTCTGCCTTGTTCCCTTCCACCGTATGAGTAGCAGCATGAAACTCCGATATTCGATATCGCGCGAAAGTCGTCCGCTAATTGTATGTCCGACAATTGGCGGCTCATGGCACACGCGACTGTCGGCTCCTCCATCGAGGCAGATAAGCGGAATAAAAAAAATGCTAGTGAAAATATCGTTTGTACATCAATGGACAACTCAGTGCCATCGGCTATCGCGCGACCCGTACCACCGGACGGAGGATGGGGCTACGTCGTCGTTCTGGCATCCTTCTTGATCCACGTAATCGGTAAATACAAATTTTCTACCCGTCCGTCTTCTCCCTTTATATCTTCAAACATTTGAATAACTCAGCATTTTCGTACATCTCGAGTCTCGTAATCGCTCTCCTACGATTCATTCTATACGGACAGCAAAATATTTATTTGACTTTCTGCTACAGATGAGATTCGTAAACGAAATACCGTGAACATACTTATTCATTGAACGAAATTATTATACCGCCTTTTTAGTCTTTCTTTTTTCAGGCTTTATCGTTACCATTATGCTCATCACGTTTTAAGTGATTAATCGGCCGACCGATATTCTTAATTTCGAACATGCATTATTATCCTGCGTCAAAGCGGGAAGGATAAGAAAATTGTAAGGTCTTCACCGTTTTAAGACACGTTATCTGCACTCAACAACCCATTTAGCGCATTAACGGAACGTGCTTTTAAGAACTAATTACTGAATTGATGTAACGATTCTAGGTGGTCCTAGGCCACACGCCGGTCACAGCCGGCTCCGTTTCCTAGTTTTCGAATCTCTTCTATTTGTTCGAAACTCGATTCGCGGTGAACCGTGAAAGAAAAACGAACGGCAGAAAATGTTAACAGGTTTTCTCTACTGATTCAGGAACAGAGATTTATAACGCGCGTTTCGTGTTGCGCGTTCGTCACAGAACGGAATATTGCCAAATAGGCACGGCGGATCGAGCACGCGTTGCATTATTCGGAAAAAACAAACATACACGCGGTATCAGTAGACGCGTGATCGGTCGAAGAAGAATGGCCTTGCGAGCATATGCTCGCCATGCCTTCCTGATTTTCGTAACGACGAAAAATGTTTTCGCCAAAATTTTATTCCCACACAAATATGTGTAGTACGTGTCTGCGAATGCTTACCGAACGTCACGATTCGTCGTGCACAACGAGGAAAGTCTAACGACATTACGCTCGTCTTAGAAAAACGTCTAAGCATCATCTGAGCGAGAACATAGGAAATGAATAAAAAAAAAAGATGCGACGGCCTTGACTCTTCGCGAAGCAGACTACTTAAACGATATGTTTTATCTATGTTTCTCTCAGGCTTATCTATAGTACACATAAACATATTCAATACTATAAGATCAGTGATCATTCATAGATTTTTAATTGAATTTTTAATCAGAACTCGGGAGATAGTGTGGCTATATTTGCCACAGAGTAACTAATCGGTTTGTCGACATCGAACGTATAAGAGGATTGGGATGATCCTCGAAAATTATTTCCGTACAGAGAGTAAAGAACAGTCGTATTATTATAACTTGCTAATGAATTGCAATGAATTTCGTGCCGCAAAGACAATGCCTACGATTTAAATGTTTCGTTGCTCAGTTAATGCAATCTTTGATCGTTATACTTACCATATGTAAAAATACAAACATATGAAGAAGTCAATTATGCATCGTTTTGTACAATAGATACAGCGTATCCTTCCCGATACGCAAAATCTGAACACGATGAACGTTTTCCTGATGCCGAAACACAAGTAGATCAGTTTGAGAAAAAGAAAAATAATAATTAATAGCTCGTTCAATTAATTAACGTAAATTGTACACTGTCGTCTGTTCCAATCACCAGATATGCGAACACGAATGAAAATGATTCCTTTTTAATTACAGCGGACGGCGTGACATATTCGTTCGGCGTTTTCTACTTGGAACTTTTATATTACTTTGAAGAGGGAAAAGGAGCGACAGCATGGATCGCGTCGATATTAGTCGGCGTGACATTATGCTCGGGTAAGTCTGTCCAGTAACGCATAACAATCGATGTCGATCACGAACGATTCGTTAAAGGTCCGATATCGAGCACGCTCGTGAATAAATTCGGATGCCGAGCCGTGACGATGGCCGGCTCGATTTTGGCGGCTGCGAGCTTACTGACAAGCATGTGGGCTCGGAACATCATAACGTTATACTTTTCGATCGGCATCGGGACAGGTAATGCTTTACGAACAATTTCAGTATTTACGTTTACCGTCATCCGACTCTTCGATAAACACTTGACGGGAGACACCTGTTGCTATTGCAGGCTTGGGCTTCGGTTTGATCTACTTGCCCGCGATCGTCAGCGTGACGTGCTACTTCGAGAAATACCGGTCCCTCGCGACGGGAATTGCGGTCTGCGGGTCTGGTCTGGGCACCTTGATCTTCGCCCCGTTCGTGGGTTATCTGATCGCGCTCTACGGATGGCGAGGCGCGATCATGATCTGTTCCGGGATCGTTTTGAACTGCGCCGTCCTAGGCGCGCTTTTCAGACCCCTCCCGACGAGGAAATCGAAAAAACGAAATCCTACAGAGGTACAAGGTTCTCGTATGTATACTACGTATTTAAGAAATTTATCGTAGAAAGAATTTTAACGCGTGTATGAAAATCAAATCCAAGTTTAATTTAAACAAGCGATTTCTCTGCCAATTCGTATAATGTATACTTGAGTTCGTTATGGTTCACTTTCAGAAATCTTCGCTGAATTCGAGGAAAAATCCGCAGAAATACTCGAACGGTGTATATAATCCGGAGGACAATCAGAAATGTATACTGCAAAGCGTGAGCTTTCGGAAGGACAGCGTCGCCTGTGTGAAATCTCTGAGTCAACCCGTGTTGATCTCAAACAGTCCGATGCAGCAAAATAGTTCGGAGGACATTTACAAAGAGCAGTAGATATCTCTTTTCCACGTACACTAATCTACTTTTGTGCAAGACTGTTATAAAAATAGAAAATTTATCTATTAGCAGCACGTCTAATTTGCCACAGAAACATAATCAAGAAGCGTCGCATGAACGTCAGTCGTCGACGAGTTTACCAAATAAAATAGAATATATTAGAACAGAGAATAGGGAAGTCCTAGTCGGCGGCGTCGAGAAGGAAGCGAATGCCCTTCAAACATACGTAGATATTTCTATATTAAAGGATCCATTGTTCATAATATTTACTCTTTCAAACTTCTTCACCAGTATTGGATTTTACGTGCCATACGTATACGTGTTGGTGGGTACACGAAAGTTTTCGAGATCTCCCATAAAAATAATAGTTATCGAGCGATTAAAACATGTACGCAGCCGCAAGCAGAAGAACGAGGAATAAACAAAAAGGACGCGAACTACCTCCTCGCAGTAATCGGAATCGCTAATACCGTCGGTCGTATAATCTTGGGATACATATCGGACAAACCGTGGATCAACCGACTATTAATATACAATTTAAGTCTTACGATATGCGGTATTTGTAAGTATCGCGATTAATTTTTGAACATTGTGAAAACTCGNTACAGCGTATCCTTCCCGATACGCAAAATCTGAACACGATGAACGTTTTCCTGATGCCGAAACACAAGTAGATCAGTTTGAGAAAAAGAAAAATAATAATTAATAGCTCGTTCAATTAATTAACGTAAATTGTACACTGTCGTCTGTTCCAATCACCAGATATGCGAACACGAATGAAAATGATTCCTTTTTAATTACAGCGGACGGCGTGACATATTCGTTCGGCGTTTTCTACTTGGAACTTTTATATTACTTTGAAGAGGGAAAAGGAGCGACAGCATGGATCGCGTCGATATTAGTCGGCGTGACATTATGCTCGGGTAAGTCTGTCCAGTAACGCATAACAATCGATGTCGATCACGAACGATTCGTTAAAGGTCCGATATCGAGCACGCTCGTGAATAAATTCGGATGCCGAGCCGTGACGATGGCCGGCTCGATTTTGGCGGCTGCGAGCTTACTGACAAGCATGTGGGCTCGGAACATCATAACGTTATACTTTTCGATCGGCATCGGGACAGGTAATGCTTTACGAACAATTTCAGTATTTACGTTTACCGTCATCCGACTCTTCGATAAACACTTGACGGGAGACACCTGTTGCTATTGCAGGCTTGGGCTTCGGTTTGATCTACTTGCCCGCGATCGTCAGCGTGACGTGCTACTTCGAGAAATACCGGTCCCTCGCGACGGGAATTGCGGTCTGCGGGTCTGGTCTGGGCACCTTGATCTTCGCCCCGTTCGTGGGTTATCTGATCGCGCTCTACGGATGGCGAGGCGCGATCATGATCTGTTCCGGGATCGTTTTGAACTGCGCCGTCCTAGGCGCGCTTTTCAGACCCCTCCCGACGAGGAAATCGAAAAAACGAAATCCTACAGAGGTACAAGGTTCTCGTATGTATACTACGTATTTAAGAAATTTATCGTAGAAAGAATTTTAACGCGTGTATGAAAATCAAATCCAAGTTTAATTTAAACAAGCGATTTCTCTGCCAATTCGTATAATGTATACTTGAGTTCGTTATGGTTCACTTTCAGAAATCTTCGCTGAATTCGAGGAAAAATCCGCAGAAATACTCGAACGGTGTATATAATCCGGAGGACAATCAGAAATGTATACTGCAAAGCGTGAGCTTTCGGAAGGACAGCGTCGCCTGTGTGAAATCTCTGAGTCAACCCGTGTTGATCTCAAACAGTCCGATGCAGCAAAATAGTTCGGAGGACATTTACAAAGAGCAGTAGATATCTCTTTTCCACGTACACTAATCTACTTTTGTGCAAGACTGTTATAAAAATAGAAAATTTATCTATTAGCAGCACGTCTAATTTGCCACAGAAACATAATCAAGAAGCGTCGCATGAACGTCAGTCGTCGACGAGTTTACCAAATAAAATAGAATATATTAGAACAGAGAATAGGGAAGTTCTAGTCGGCGGCGTCGAGAAGGAAGCGAATGCCCTTCAAACATACGTAGATATTTCTATATTAAAGGATCCATTGTTCATAATATTTACTCTTTCAAACTTCTTCACCAGTATTGGATTTTACGTGCCATACGTATACGTGTTGGTGGGTACACGAAAGTTTTCGAGATCTCCCATAAAAATAATAGTTATCGAGCGATTAAAACATGTACGCAGCCGCAAGCAGAAGAACGAGGAATAAACAAAAAGGACGCGAACTACCTCCTCGCAGTAATCGGAATCGCTAATACCGTCGGTCGTATAATCTTGGGATACATATCGGACAAACCGTGGATCAACCGACTATTAATATACAATTTAAGTCTTACGATATGCGGTATTTGTAAGTATCGCGATTAATTTTTGAACATTGTGAAAACTCGATTGATGAAATAAACATGATTTTTCCTTATTTTTTACAGGTACGATTTTTAGCGCGTTCTGCTCGTCTTTCGTATCGTTCGCGTTTTATACTTCTATATTTGGATTTACGTCTGGTGCTTACGTCGGCCTCACATCTGTGATACTAGTAGATTTATTAGGCTTAAATCGTCTTACGAACGCTTTCGGCCAGCTCTTATTATTCCAAGGTTTCGCGTCACTTTTAGGACCACCCATCGCCGGTACGTTAATGCTCTTACCTTTATTTAGTACATGAATAATATTTTCACGATGTCTTTCAGGATGGTTGTACGACGCACTTGAATCTTATGATCCTGGGTTTCTGTCTGCTGGTGGTATGATCACCGTCAGTGGACTGATTTTGTTTTTTATACCTGTCATTCAACGAAGAATACAGAAACGTCAAAGGACGAAAGATACAATAAATAATAATTAGCACGAACGTCACTTTCTTCTTATCATCGTTCGTCTACTTCCGATCGACTACCACCACTCGTGTACGTTCGATTGTAAAAAATATAGTGGAGAAGAAAATACGAGTTTGAAATCTACAAATTTACATATATTCTTTATTCGTCAAATTTGAAAGTAAAGGCTCTACATTGTACACCGTGTGCTCGCGTAAGATTCCTTGTATCGCGTGCACCGTTTCGTGCTCCAATTGAATCTTTTGTTTTTGTAATTCTCGCAGTATCTGTAAGAATAAGAGAAATGTGTCAAATGCACTTTCAACGCGAGCCATGAGATAATTTCGATTTCGTACCCTCAGCAACCACATCTTGTGAGACGGAAAGTCGAGGATGAAATCGCGCAATTGCTTGTCCATTGTCACGAACTTCAAATCGCTCGACTTGTTGCCCAACATCAGGGTCGAAAATGAATCGTCGCTTTCTAACAATTTACTACTGACATACACGAAACTTTGTACGTCATTTTTTAAAACTGCCGCGTGTCTAAGACTGTGAGCCAGTATCTTGTAAAAATAGTCACCTCTGCAATATCGCACTGTAAAGACATGATAATTGTAAAACATATATCGTACGTTCCCTTTCTATCGCATTACACGCTTACTGTATAAGACGGCGTCGACCAGTTTCTTCTTCTTCAGTTTGAATAATATATAAGAGTTATTGAACAATGTTTCGCTTATACTGTGTTTCAATAACAGTCTTTTCACGTCGTACAGTTCTCCGAAAGTCAGTGGCAAAACGTAATCGGTAATCGTGTCGATGCATGGTAATATATTAAACTCGTTTACCATAATGTTGAGAACATCTAGAATACCTACAAAAGAACGTATTAGTACAAACTTCTGTCTGTGATGATACAATCACAGAGATGCGAACCTTGAAAGTCGTATTTGTTCGCTCGCCTGATTAAAATCGGCCAAAAGTAATGTGGCTTTAGTATAGTGCGATATTTACATATCCTGAGCAAAGTAAGAGATAAATCATCGTTTTCCATTAGCGAATAGCGTAGTAACGTTAACAAAGACTGATTATATACCTTCTCTTCTTTTACATGAGCGCATATCTTCATGAGGTCGTTGACCGTCTACGACAATAAACACAAATGTTAAACCCAATTAAAAGTTCCTCAATAGAATTTCTAGCTGGTTTTCAGGAAATGTATTTTACTTACCATACTTTCATGAACCGCGTGTTTCAGGATCAATTTTAGAACGTTTTTTGTCAGACATTTATCATGAGACATGCAGAATAGGACATCCATAGCTATTTTTGGTTGACTGATGCTTATCAATTTCAATATCAAAATTAATTCACCATTCGAAATGGTATATTTCCTTTTTAAATACTGGTACAGCTAAAGTAAAAATTTGACTGTTACACGCATATTTAACTTTCTATTTGATCGGGATCTCTGTGAAAAGTTCTTACAGTATCTATGTTATCAACACGATCGTCCTTTGCTAATATATAAATCACATTTAAAATATCCTTGTTAGTGAAATACAAATTTTTCGCACTGCAGTTTTCAATGGTTATCCTTATTTCATCGATATTATTCAATTTTGCATAAGTGCACAGGACTGCGACCAACGTTTTCGAAGTCNATCTGTAAGAATAAGAGAAATGTGTCAAATGCACTTTCAACGCGAGCCATGAGATAATTTCGATTTCGTACCCTCAGCAACCACATCTTGTGAGACGGAAAGTCGAGGATGAAATCGCGCAATTGCTTGTCCATTGTCACGAACTTCAAATCGCTCGACTTGTTGCCCAACATCAGGGTCGAAAATGAATCGTCGCTTTCTAACAATTTACTACTGACATACACGAAACTTTGTACGTCATTTTTTAAAACTGCCGCGTGTCTAAGACTGTGAGCCAGTATCTTGTAAAAATAGTCACCTCTGCAATATCGCACTGTAAAGACATGATAATTGTAAAACATATATCGTACGTTCCCTTTCTATCGCATTACACGCTTACTGTATAAGACGGCGTCGACCAGTTTCTTCTTCTTCAGTTTGAATAATATATAAGAGTTATTGAACAGTGTTTCGCTTATACTGTGTTTCAATAACAGTCTTTTCACGTCGTACAGTTCTCCGAAAGTCAGTGGCAAAACGTAATCGGTAATCGTGTCGATGCATGGTAATATATTAAACTCGTTTACCATAATGTTGAGAACATCTAGAATACCTACAAAAGAACGTATTAGTACAAACTTCTGTCTGTGATGATACAATCACAGAGATGCGAACCTTGAAAGTCGTATTTGTTCGCTCGCCTGATTAAAATCGGCCAAAAGTAATGTGGCTTTAGTATAGTGCGATATTTACATATCCTGAGCAAAGTAAGAGATAAATCATCGTTTTCCATTAGCGAATAGCGTAGTAACGTTAACAAAGACTGATTATATACCTTCTCTTCTTTTACATGAGCGCATATCTTCATGAGGTCGTTGACCGTCTACGACAATAAACACAAATGTTAAACCCAATTAAAAGTTCCTCAATAGAATTTCTAGCTGGTTTTCAGGAAATGTATTTTACTTACCATACTTTCATGAACCGCGTGTTTCAGGATCAATTTTAGAACGTTTTTTGTCAGACATTTATCATGAGACATGCAGAATAGGACATCCATAGCTATTTTTGGTTGACTGATGCTTATCAATTTCAATATCAAAATTAATTCACCATTCGAAATGGTATATTTCCTTTTTAAATACTGGTACAGCTAAAGTAAAAATTTGACTGTTACACGCATATTTAACTTTCTATTTGATCGGGATCTCTGTGAAAAGTTCTTACAGTATCTATGTTATCAACACGATCGTCCTTTGCTAATATATAAATCACATTTAAAATATCCTTGTTAGTGAAATACAAATTTTTCGCACTGCAGTTTTCAATGGTTATCCTTATTTCATCGATATTATTCAATTTTGCATAAGTGCACAGGACTGCGACCAACGTTTTCGAAGTCAGCTTTAAATTCAGTTCTTTCATATTGCTCAGAGTACTGTTTACATTTTGTATATCTCTGAAAGATGTGCAAATCCACTTCATACTCCTCGTTATCAACTGTGCATTCATGTACGTATATATATTTACCCAGTTCGAGAGTATCCGAACATTAATGAATTAAAAATAGTTTCCGATACAGGAAGCCTCAGTCTTGTCATGTCTTCTAGGAGCATTAATGCTTCGTTGATATTTTCCTTTGTGCACAAATATTCTATGCACATTTCATAAGTTGAAGTGTCCGGATTAATTCCTTTGTTCTCCATTTCCAATAACAACTTGTTAGGTGAAAAATCAATTTCGTTTGTCACATACAACTTCAAAAGTGCGTTATAATGGGTCGTATACATCTTAAAATCTTCAGAATTAAATGTAATAAGATACATATATTTATACGTTTGAATAATATTAATTAAAAACGAGTATTATTGACATACTGCAAACGTTCAGAATCAACCACAATGATTCTCCAAGTTTCACCTTGTCTATTGGTAAACAGTCTGCTACATCATTACACCATTGAAGTAATAAAATTGATTGGTAATTGTCTATGACATCTGCAATGAACAAATTTGATTACGTTTAGGGCAGATTGTATATAACTCGGATTACGTTGTGTTAAATATGAGATAAACTAATGTGTATACAAACCTACAGAATCTATGAGGTCTATGATATTCGCAATCTCTTTTCTCTTCGGACCCTTATTCATTTCTACCTGTTCCCATAACCTGTAGAACTTTTCGTGTATTAGACTCCTTTGAATATAATCTTCGTCTCGTCGTGCCATTTCTCTAATGTCACATCATATTTTTGATGAGCTTCAAAATAAGATTTGTATACTTGAAAGACTAACCTTTCAATCATAACAAACGTCCTCGCACATTTTTTACTTGCAAAATTGATCGCTCTTTTATTTTCGTTAAATACTGCATGTTTCAGATGTTGCCCAAAATAATTAGCACATCTCGACAAGATGTTTGTCATGATAATATTAAATTAATTTATGGCTCCTCGATTTCTCACGTGGTATGCTCGAGCTATCTATCTAACCTACCCATCACTGGCACGTAAAAGACCGAGTAGATGCACGATATAATATAATCAAAGATTTATCAATGAAAGTTACAACGGCCTTTTTACATGTTTTTTTTCTGTTGATTCGATATTTATTTTCAAGTGTTTCTTAACATGGGAAATATGGAATAATGGGAAGTACACGAGAAATTAATCACAAACAATCGTGGAGATGTATGTATTACAAACGCTATTACTCAACAGAGTATCATCTTGGGATTACAAATATAAAAATACATTTAAAAAAGTAGTTGAGTTTCTTTTCGATTTCACAAAAATTTTCCTTAATTTACAATAGTATAAACATTTCAGTGATCAGACAGTATATTTAAGAATATATTTTTGAACGGCTAGAGAACTATTCACATTATGAATACATGTGGTTTATACATCTGTTATACGAAAATCGTACAAAAATATGACTGTCAAAAAATAAATACGGTGTAATTCAACATATAAATATTAGCACATAATTAGTACATCGAGTGTTGTCTTGTCAATACCCAAACCTTAATGCTAAGCTGATACATGAAATTATAGTTATGCCAAATATTAAAATACCTCTTCAGATAGTTGTTCTCGTTACGGTTAAATCATATGTGATCGATAACTCTTCTACATTTTACAATAAAATATTATAATAGAGATTTTTCTATATTAATATAACTTTCTTATAGCATTAACATTAAGTCTTATAATTATTTATAAGAATTCATCGCACCAATCACAGAGGCACTGATAACAATCGTTAGACTGCTTTGCATTAGCAGAACAGATGTCTTTCATCCACTCTTGAAACAATTCTCTGTTCTTTTTTAAAACCAAAAATTGGCCAAGTACTACATATGCCTGCAAGTATATTACAAAATACAAGTACTTCAAGGATCCTAAGTATGTACGTTTGTATGTAAACAGTAAATTGAAAACTCATTTTATAATGAATGCTGATTAAGAATCAAATTATATCTCACTTTGTCGAAGCCTGCTCCTTCTAATCTGCGTCCGAGGACTTCTCCGACCCCTGCGAGGTCTGTAACTGGTTTCTCGCCCATGGGCTCGGCGACAAAGTTTTTATGCTTTTGTGACGTGCTCGACATGTTTACTCTGCAAATAGCTCGGCAAATTAATATTGGTTTATTAACTGAAATACCATACATTCTACGTCAATAACACGTGCAGTACCTGATTTGTTTCAATTGTTTTCTGTATAAGAAGGTTAAATTAATTGCAACGACGACGAATCAACCACCGTCTCTATTTACGTGTTGCGGAAACTTTCAGTGACTCCAGATATCAAATTTTTAATTAACCATTTGTCTTGGAATTATTATTTTCTCTTGTTTATACTATAGATACGTTGTACACGTTATAAAAATTAAACAAAACACTATCGGTATATGATCGGTATCGATACATGTATATATATCACCGGGGAGATTCGCACATGCAGTAGATTAGAAACTCGTGCATGATTTCGCTAGGATCCCTAGATTTCGCTATTCTAGGTTTCGCTAGATTTCACGAACACAAATATTACAGAGGCTCTGGCTGTAATATAGCATTTGTTTCTCGTAAAATAAATAAATAGAATTATCATGAAATTTATGGTCGTTTCCTGTATTTATTTTTCTTTAATAAAGAACAAAAAAAAATAATGGAGCTAGATAATTGAAGATAATAATCTTGTTGAATACATTTTGATTGTAAAAAATAAATGACTTTTGTAAAAATAAAGGCGTATTGTTATAAAATTCTATTTTTTATAAATCGAATTAATTTTCAGCGAATCGTGTGAATTTGCGAAGTTCGATCGTTCGATGTTCGATCGTTGGCTCGAGTGTCGACACCATCGGTGCATTTGTAAGGGAAAGCGTTTCGTTTCTTGTCTATTCGCTTACGAAATTGGGTTATTGCCGAAAAGATGGAGTGGTCAATATGTGAAATATAAATAGAAATATACATACACGTTTATTGAAAATTTTTTAACTGCATTTTAAGCTTTTTATAGTGATATTACGAACGCGTTAAAGTCGACGCTGATCTTTGCGAATCTTTTCGAGGAACTCGAATTTTTGACTGTGCTCCAATCACGGAAGAGCCATTATGTTGTGTCAACGTAATCGACGGCAGCACTGACGCCTCTTCAGTAATTAACCAAACAAAATGGACACCGAGATAACGATTAAGCGAACATTCGTGCAGTAGATTTACATGGAATGTCCAGGAGAATGGGATTAACGTATATGCTAAAGTGAGTCCCTCTTAATTATTATTGAATTCCGATTCTCTCGGGTAGGACCTCCCGACTTTCGTATCAATCATTTGCCTGTACCTTGGTTTAACAATATTGATACTTGACTTTGGCACTTTAATTTCGATCAGAATTGTACGATATCGTACTACATTCATTGATGCACTGTATACATGAAAGAAGCATCAAGCTTTCTCAATCTGTAGCCGTTTTTCTTCGGTTCTCAGTTTCACACTACAATTTCTTGCACATGATCAATTACTTTTGTTACAAGGACTAATATAAACTCTGCATTCTTATTTCGTGTCGAATATTTTAGTATAAACAGTAATTTACTTGAGGCGTTACTTACGCATAGATTACTATAGGTTTGCATTTTGTCTAACGTTTCATTTAAGTTTTATCATTTTGTGTCATATTAATTTATATTCATCTAGCATGATTTACTAATGTCCAGTGCAAGCCACATAATTATTATTTTAATTGCATGCAGAAACATGTAATATAATTGCACGAGTTCATTGAACTTTATTGTACATCTACGATTTCATTATTACAGTTACATACTTTTTCCAAGTTAGATTTAACTTATAATATATATATATTTTTTTTAAATACTTGAATTATAGCGAAATACTTTGTTCACTGTCTGCAAACTGTACATCTTTCATAGATCTTTTCTACTAACGTTTCCTCAGCATGGATTCTTATGTCACAATCGAAATATTTAAAGTCTGGCATTGTGTTACTGTACAAATTCGTATGTAACTGGCTGAGAATATTGGAGTTTAAAAATCAGAGTAATTCTCTTTGAATTGAATTTTTTCGTAACAATTCGATATTACGAATTAGCATTATTCGAATTTGCATGAATCTGGAGTTTGTGTAAGTTTTTGTATCTTTTTTGTATCTTGCATGGAACTGACGAAAATTGAACGTACGTGATTCATTAAAGAATGTTGTATGTATGTACATGTACGTTTTAGCTGATACCTAAAGGACAGGATTGGTTAATCGAATATCCTGCTCTGGTATCCTACTTTATAAGGTAAAATCTGATTGGTTCTCTTTGTGGTATAATTTGGACTCCGCCTTACTACCGCCAATTGCGTTGTGTGTTTTTACCATGATACCGAATACTTTATGTGCTAGGAGTGTAATTCTTGGAAGGTTGTAGCGTCCGATCTCCTTTCTTCTCTTCGCTTTTTCTTATTTTCGTTTAATGAATATATGTATTCACGTTGCGCACGTACATTCGTACTCGCTCCGAGATCTACGTACATACAATAATTATGCACGAACCCGCGTGCAGTTTTGGCAATATTTGAAAATGAAACCACGAGCGTTCTGCGCTTGTCATACTTACGCATAACGCAGTAATCCTTTCTTCGATTGAATTTCTGTTGTCAGAAAAAAATCTTTCTCTTCACGTGACAACGCGTACTCAATAATTTTTTAAAATTGTTGTTGCATTTCGTAGGTGTTGAGTTTCAAGTCGATTGTATAATTGTCGTCGAAGTGGAATGAAAAGTTTTTCGTTTCTTTAATCGAATTTAAACGCGAGGTTTCCTCGCATTGATTTTTCACTCGTTTCACTCAGTGATTAACTAATTAAAGATGTAACACACCGTGCTTTGATTGATTATTCATATGCATTAATTTTCAACACTTTTATTCGAATAATCTTTCTAGACATGCACGGATTCGTGATTTAGAATTCATCAATTTTATATACATCCATTATCGAGCTTTCTGAATGCAGAACAAATTCGAAATGAAAATTCAAGTAATTTGAACGTAATCTTATTCCTTTTTCGCGTACACCGTGAACGCGTGTACGTGCACGGGACAGTTTATAAGTAGTAAAGAGAGATGCGCGCGCCACCAGGTGGTGCAGTGAGCGAGTGTGCGCGCATGACGTGAAAGGTAGCTGTGTAAGTTTCTACAGATGTTACGTTGTCCGACTACCGGTCGGCTGTGTGGGTCGTAGCCTCTGGTGTACGTATAGGGCAGGATAGGACAGGGTAGGGTAAGAGAGAAGAGTAGTCCTTCGTTGTGAACCGAAGAGAAGGAGTACCGTCGGTGCAGAGGGGGAGGGGTCAGAGATGTGTAGAATGATTCGGACCTATGGACACGCTTGCACCTCGACGGTCCGCACCGCAGCCGCAGCCACCGACGGTGAAAATCTTGTATACGCGCGCGCAAACAAGGGTGGTTTTTCGATAAAACATTAACATACAACCAGACCGATCGGACGATAGGATATTTCGAGCGGTGCCCGTACGAAATATACGAAGAAAAAGTGGATTGTGCAAAGTAAAGTGACGCTTCTAGTGCTTGAATATCGAGCGTCGCGGTGGCCGCTACGAGTTCTCTCGGAAGCCCAAACGGAAATCTCTCACGATAATGGCGTACTTTCCGACGAACCGTGCTTTTTTTTCCACCAAGTCCTTTCGATCGTTTTCGACACCGTAGCGTGCTCGTGGATTTTTATTCGCTCTACTATCGAATGCAACGGCTTTAAACGGAAATTAATACCGGAATTGAAATTCGTCCGGAATAAAGTGTGAGAACTTTCTATACCTTTCTTAACAGTTTCTTCTGTTCAACCCTGTAATATACTTGATGCGTGTATTTTAGTTCGTATTCTAATGGGAGCAAGAATATTCTTCCGTGTATTTTAGTGCCCTGCTGTCATTGCTTCAGGTTTGTAACGTGTTTTTTTAGTTACTCTTTCATTTCGTGTTTTTGTGTGGCATGCACCGATACCCGATGATCTTTCGTGTCGTTCACTCGTGTTAGCAACTGCAACGAATGTGCAATTATAATACCATATTGTTGGTGCAAAAAATATCGATTTTACTGTTTTCATTAGCCACCGTAATCTCACGTTTTCATTGTCCTCCTCGAGCGAATCGAGTATCCAAAGAAAGGAACTTGTAATATTCATACGTTTTCGAGTGTATATTTTTCATTTAAATGCATTTCTGTAATTTAACAATGCATAAAAATTACCTTAGTTGTTGCACTTGGAGTGTTTTTTGTCGATATGAAGGCATGTAATTATTTCTGTTTATACTCGTAATAAATTCTGAAATTAGTTCTAATCTTTACGTACTTGTACATGTATCGCAATTATCAGAGTTCCTTCTCACCTTCACTTTTAAATTATCACTACATTGTACTAATACTATTATTAATGAAACTTGAAATCAAACATATTAATATTTTTGGGGCATAAATTTTTAAGTTAGAGCTTATCTAATTTTTATCCTGCTGCAGTGATGTATACCGTTTTGCATAGTTTTCTATTGATTTCCCTCAGTATATTTGTTATTATTGTTTATAATGCACATGCAAGAAATGAGAGTTTTTAAATCTAGATGAACTTGTCCAAAGTAGGATCTATTATACATAGGAAGTTGCTATCCCGTGTACACACACGTGTTACACGTTCAGGCTTGTTCCTGGGAATGAATACGGCACCTTCCAAGGGGGAAAGGTTATAGCGATTATGAGAAATTAAGTCATAAGCGTATAGCTTTTTCCCTTTGGCGTTTGCCACCGTCACCGTGTACTAGTCACAGACCACATTAATTGCTTGACTGTATTGAGAAATACTGAAATTTATGTAAGAATCGCGACAGACGTTTGACAGAATTGTAACACAGTTTTCGATGGATGTTGTTACAGGCAAAGAAGACTAACAATGGGCACGTTAATGGCTAAAAGAGAGACTATACGATATTCTCTTGAGCCTGAGACGAAGGCAAAGAGTCCTGCAGCATAGACATGGACTCGTACGACTTGTTCAGTGAAGATGTTAGTGGCTCGATGCTCGATGCTCTTCCTGACCTCGGGGGGAACGATCATTTTGACCCTGCAGGCACGACTAACTCTGTGGTAGTATCTAGAGATGGTCCAAACCCTGGTATTAATGGAGGAGGGAGTTACATTAGTCAATCTTACATGTCTCAAGAATCTCCGCTTCAAAAATTGACTTCATTCGGCGGTTCTGAATTTGGAAGTTCGAATCAATTGCAAAATCCATCGCCACGCAACATGTTTAATCAAAATCTTGGTACGTTCGATAATGGCGCGCCGCAGCGCGCGATGGTGCCCGGGGCGTTCCAAAATCAGGCTCGAAACATGGCACCGCAGCACAGAGGGCCTCATCCCGGTAGTGGAGGACAGTATCCCAACTACAACGATAATATGTACTCGATGGAGCAGCAGCATTCGATGACTAGGTCGAGCATGTCTATAGATCCGAGTATGCAGGGCTGGCCAGGTAGTGCAAGTGCTTATCCGCAAATGCAGAGACATTATAATCAGATGGCACCGCAGCCTGGCACTTACCGGCAACACATACCTCCGCAGTATTCTCATCAGCAAGATCAGAGCGGAGTTATGAATCAAAAGTTGCAGCAGCAGCAACAACATTTTGGTAATCAACAGAACATGATCGGGAACATGGGTGTGCCGCATCAGGCGATGCAACCTGGTGGGACGAGCAACGTGTACCCTCACATGGTCGGCCAGCAACAGCATTACCAGCAAGGGAACTCTGTTCCGTTGTATCAGACGTCTCCCGGGTATCCGGGATTCGCCTCGGCCATTCATCAGCAGCAGCAGCAGCAGCAGCAGCAGCAGCCGCAGCAGCAGCAGCAGCAGCAGACTCAACAACCGCCGCAAAGGATGCCGCATCATCATCCGTCTCATCCCACGCATCAAACGCATCCTTCGCATCCTCAACAGTATCCTCAGCATTCGCAGCATCCTAGTACGCAGCAGCAGCAGCAGCCCATAGATCCTCAGTATTCTCATCATGCAAATACAATGTACAATCAACCCCAGCACTCTGGACCAACGACGCAGTTCGGCACGGGGAAACACGCCACGAGTCCGCAGTATCGTGCAACTTTTCCTCAGTTGTCGCCCCAAATGTCGCCGAGGCCTCAGATGTCCCCGCGGCCACCGGCGGTGCAGCAACAGATGTCTCCTAGACCCATCATGTCGCCAGCTAAACCCAACACACTGTCTCCGCATCCGCACGTACAACTACCGCATCAACCGTCGAATCAACCGATGCCCGTTTCACCCTGTCCACCGGCTTCGATGCAGATGAACCCTACGTCGCAGCAAACTACGCTTCAGGCCTTGGAGCAGATGGTGATACCAGGCGTTGCCGTATCGAACTCGAACGTTCCCAATCAAGATTATAATCAGTATCAGGCGCGTCCACCGATGTCGCAAGCACCAAATGTTATGCCTCCGTCTACCGCACAAAATTCGATGGCATCCATAGGTGGTCCTAGAATGCCGTTGCCGAATCAGTGGTCGCAACCACCACAGCAACATCAGCCACCGCAACCACAGCCGCCTCAGCCGCCGCCGCAGCAGCAGCAACAACAACAGTCGCAGCAGCAACCACCGCAGCAGCAACAACCACCGGCGCCGCAACCGCCTCCACAGCCACAACCGCAGCAACAACCGCAGCAACAACAAATAAGGCCAAACGTGAACGAGGATAGAGGCGTAGTGGAAACTCAGCCTCCTATTTCGGAACAAAGTCCTTCTATGTTCCCAGTACAAGGGGCGGAACCTATTCACAGTGTTCCAGAAACTACGGCCAGAGAGTCTACAGATCCCGTTCACAACACGATCGAACCCCCGAAACCAGAGAGCGACGCGTTGCATCAGAACGTTCAGGAACAACAGGACGTACTCAGCCAGCAGCTTGACACTATGATGCAGAGTACTACACAAAGCAATTCAACGTTGGAGCATACGAATGTGCCTCCGGAAACAGTACAAACCTTGCCAGCTACTAGTACCAATGGAAGTGTTGAGTGTTCGTTACCTCAACAGCAGCAAATGGCACAGAATCAGGCTCCTGTTTCTACCGTCGATAGTCAGTGTGATAAGCAATCCAACGACCAACATTTGGAAATGAATCCAGCAAACTGTCCAACTAATAATAATGCTATTACTCCCTCTCAACAACCTGCAGTGAGCAGTCAGATGGCACAACAACAACAACAACAGCAGCAGCAACAGCAACCCGTCAGTTGCCCACAACCAGTTCAGCAAATGCANGACTAATAATAATGCTATTACTCCCTCTCAACAACCTGCAGTGAGCAGTCAGATGGCACAACAACAACAACAACAACAGCAGCAACAGCAACCCGTCAGTTGCCCACAACCAGTTCAGCAAATGCATATAAATCAATCTCCCGTAGTGCCAACTCAGCAGTCTCCGGTACAGCCTCAACAACCATTGCAGTCTTCGCAGCAACCGCAAATGAGTCAAGTGCAACAGCCTCCAATAAGTCAACAATCGTCCCCGCAGCAGCAGCAACAGCAGCAACAGCAGCAGCAGCAGTTGCAACAAATGAGTACTCCGCCGCANATATAAATCAATCTCCCGTAGTGCCAACTCAGCAGTCTCCGGTACAGCCTCAACAACCATTGCAGTCTTCGCAGCAACCGCAAATGAGTCAAGTGCAACAGCCTCCAATAAGTCAACAATCGTCCCCACAGCAGCAGCAACAGCAGCAGCAGCAGTTGCAACAAATGAGTACTCCGCCGCAGCAGCCGACGATCACTCAGTCTCAGCAGCCCGCGTTGAATCAAACGCAACCATCGCAGCCGCAAATTTCCCAGCCTCAATTAGTGCAACCACAACCACCGCCAGCGCCGCCGCCACCGCCGTTATCGACTCAACCGGCTCAACCTTCCATCAGTCAGGCTCAGTCGACGCAACAGCCTCAGTCACATATGACGCCGCAAGTTGCTATGATGCCGCAGAGCGCGCCGTTGATCCCGGCACAGATGCCACAAATGCAAACCCCTCCTGTACAGAATCCGACGCCCCAGTTGCAGAACCAGACTAATCAGGTTCAACCTACGCATTTGAATGGCCAACAAGTGCCTACGGTCAATCAGAGCACTAATATAGTATTGCCATCCCATCAAGCCGCGGTGCCAAATTCGCAGACATCTGTGCAACAAAATTTTACAGAGTATACCAACATCCAGAAGAACAACATGTATCCGAACGAGATGGTGGTGGGTTCTGGCCAACAGTATCCTTCCAGTGGTGACATGATTAGCGGTAGCACGATGCCAAATATGTACAATATGCCACCGAACCCGACGTCGACGGCAGTCACGTCGGCCGGTTTTCCTAGCTCCTGTGCTCCGGTCACTCATCATCAAGAAAGGGCAGCGTTGCAGCAGCAGTTGCAAGAGCTGTTCTGCATGCCTCCGGCGAGTGAGAATCAAGAGAAAATTGTCGCTATACAAGAGAAGCTGCAAGCATTGCAACAACACGAGACTAATGATCAATGCAACGGTGGCTCTCAGTGTATACTTCAAAGTCCAATGTTTACGGCAACTGCTGCTGTTGTAGATAGTCCGCAGGTAAGACTAATTAATATTTTTAACACGTGTTTCGCTTAAAGAAAACTCTTTTCTTCAACGCTTTACATTGAACAGGTTACGAGCACTACTGGCCGTGGTCGTAGTAAAGGTACGCCAAGAGCCAAGAAGAGTAGGAAGAAAGCTGACAAAGAAGCGAGTGCTCCTACGATTACTCAGCAACAGCCGGAACAGCCTCTGTCGGACAATCAAGTGACTCCTGGCGACAGTAGCAATATCGTCGATAGCGCCGCTGATTCCGAAGACATTAAACCGTCTTCTGGAGACATGGAGGAAGAGTGGAACAAAGGAAGGAAGTCGCGGGCACCTTCGAGGAAACCGCGTAAACCAAAGGAACCAAAAGAGCCGAAGGAACCGAAAGAACCGAAGGAACCAAAGGTCAAAAAGGAACCGAAACCGCCCAAGGAAGCGAAATCTCCAAAAGCGCCAAGAAAGAGGAATAAAGACAAGGACTCGACGAAACGTAACAGAAAGTAAGTCGGGTACTTTTTACTATATTCATGTTCTTTTAAAGAATCGATACATATTGTACTTTTCTTTACAGAAAAACTAATCACTCCGAGTCGGGTGACGATGAGGTTGGACAGGAAACGGAGGAGACCACGGTGTCTGATTCGAGTGCAGTGAAGGAATCAGACACGAAACCATCCGACTCGTCCATTCAGGGTGACCAGGAGCAAGTACATTCTTCGACTACCGAGCCGATAGTGGTCGAAATGAAGGATCAGAATAAGAAAGGGGACTCGGAGGACAGTCCGATGGATGAAAAGAAAGAGGAGGACGCCGGTATAACCGCAGAGGCACCTAACAAAAAGAAGGCTGCTGCTCGGAAGAGGTCGATCGGAAAAGTTTCGTTAGGAAAGTCGCCTAGAAGTTCGAAAAAGCGGAAGAGTCGAATCGCGCCCGATTCTGACGGTGAAGAATTGGCGGCGACGCCTCCGCCCTCTCCAGAAGCCGGCGACGATAACAAAAGGCGTTCCGCGAGAAACACGCATCGCAAAAAGTACGTCGACGATGTGATGCTCCGATTTTCGGACGACGACGTGCCGCTTCAGGATTCTCAACTTTCGAAGAAAGTAGAGAACGCGGCGAAACCTGTATCTGTCAAAAAGGATAACGAAGGCGGTGAAGTTGGGCCTAATAAACCTAACTTTGTATATATTAATACTACGGACGAAGATTCCATGGTTGTGCAACATATATTATGCTCTCGAATAGGGAAAAGAGAAATTAAACCACTGGTCCCGGAAGTGAAAATTGAAGCGACCGACGAAAAAGTCGAAGGGAAAAGCGCGTCTGACGCGAAGGATAAAGAAGGTGAAGATGATTCGAAGGAAGAAAACTCGGAGAAAGAGTCGACCTCTGAAACGGGTAACAAAGATGAGAATGATGCCGAGGATGCAAGTAGTACCGAAAATACAGCGAAAGACAAGACCAAGGGCGAAGGAGACGTCACAGAGTCGAAGCATGAGAGCACTGTGGCAGAAGTGAAGCCTCAGATAGTGGAAGTCGAGGAGTACTTTGTAAAATACAGAAACTTTTCGTATTTGCATTGTGAATGGAGGACCGAGGAAGAACTGTACAAGGGCGATAAACGAATTCAAGCCAAGCTGAAAAGGTTCAAGCAGAGGCAACAGCAAAACACCAACATCTTCGAGAATACCGAAGACGATCCGTTCAATCCAGACTTCGTGGAAGTGGACAGAGTGCTCGATGAAGCAACGCATACCGATCCCACGACCGGCGAGACTATAAAGCATTACCTGGTTAAATGGCGATCTCTGCAGTACGAAGATTCCACTTGGGAACTGGAAGAGGACGTCGATCCAGAGAAAATAGCTCAATTTATCAAATTTAATAAATTACCGCCCAAAGATCAGTGGAAGCCGAAGAAGAAACCCACTGCGTCGGCATGGGTAAAACTAGAAGAATCGCCGATTTATAAGAACAACAATATTTTACGACCGTATCAATTAGAAGGCCTAAATTGGTTGCTCTTCTCATGGTACAACGGTCACAACTGTATCCTCGCGGACGAGATGGGCTTGGGAAAGACGATTCAGTCTCTGACGTTCGTGGACGCTGTGTACAAGTACGGGATTCGTGGACCATTTTTGATAATTGCACCACTTTCAACCATTCCAAATTGGCAGCGGGAATTCGAAAGTTGGACCGACATGAACGTCGTCGTGTATCACGGATCTGCGGCAAGTCGAACGATGCTTCAGGAGTATGAAGTCTATTATAAAAACGAGAAGGGACAACAAATCAAGGATCTGATCAAGTTCAATGTACTGATAACCACGTTTGAAATAATCATAACTGACTTCAACGAATTGAAGGGGTACAACTGGAGATTGTGCGTTATAGACGAGGCTCATAGACTTAAAAATAGAAATTGCAAATTACTCGAAGGTCTCAGACAATTGAATTTAGATCACAGAGTCCTATTATCTGGCACGCCTCTGCAGAACAATGTGAACGAGCTCTTTTCGCTGTTGAACTTCCTTGAGCCGGTACAGTTTTCCAGCAGCGAAGCATTCCTTAAAGAGTTTGGTAATCTGAGTAGCGAGAGCGAAGTTCATAAGCTGCAGCTTCTTCTAAAGCCCATGATGCTGCGACGACTCAAAGAAGACGTGGAAAAGTCGTTAGCTCCGAAAGAAGAAACGGTAGTCGAGGTGGAATTAACAAATATACAGAAGAAATATTATCGCGGTATCCTCGAAAGAAACTTTTCTTTCCTCGCGAAGGGTACCACGTCTGCTAACATTCCGAATCTCATGAATACTATGATGGAATTAAGAAAGTGCTGTATTCATCCATTCCTACTTAATGGTGCGGAAGACCAAATACAGTTAGACTACAAGACTGGTGAAAAGGAAGATTCAGAGGCTTATTATCACGCTCTCGTAAACAGTTCTGGAAAAATGGTTTTGATCGATAAACTACTGCCGAAACTCAAAGCCAGCGGACATAGGGTTTTAATATTTAGTCAGATGGTGAAATGCTTAGATCTGTTGGAGGATTATTTACTGTATAAAAAGTGAGTTGTTAATTCATCGCAAACGTTTCTTCCGACTCTCTACAAGAACGTAAACATGAAAATTTTGTTTTGTTACAATTTGTTTAGGTATCCGTACGAGAGAATCGACGGTCGAATTCGTGGTAACTTGAGACAAGCTGCCATCGATCGTTACAGCAAACCTGACTCTGACAGATTCGTTTTTCTTCTTTGTACCAAAGCTGGTGGACTTGGAATTAATCTCACAGCCGCAGACACAGTTATCATATACGACAGTGATTGGAATCCTCAAAACGATCTGCAGGTTTGTGATTAAATATTGTTTAAACAATTAATTTCAACTATATTTTATGTGAAACTTTTAACGCGCAAACTCTAAACTCTGCAGGCTCAAGCTCGATGTCATAGAATCGGTCAACAGAAAATGGTGAAAGTGTATCGACTGCTGTGTCGAAATACTTACGAGAGAGAAATGTTTGACAAAGCCTCTATGAAGCTTGGATTAGATAAAGCTATATTACAATCTATGAATACGAGTCAGGGTGGTAAAGACCCGAGTAACAAACAATTGACCAAAAAAGAGATAGAGGACCTGTTGAAGAAAGGTGCTTATGGTGCTATCATGGACGACGATAATGCTGGAGACAAGTTTTGCGAAGAAGACATAGAACAGATACTCGAACGGAGAACGCAGGTAAGAATCAGATTTTTGTGTCTTGTTACTCTTTCATCTAAATTTGATATTAACTCGTGGCATTTGAATCGCGCAGATTATCACGATAGAAGCCGAGAAGGGTTCGACGTTCTCGAAAGCCAGTTTCGCGTGTTCGTCCAACAGATCGGACATCAACATCGACGATCCAGACTTTTGGAAAAAATGGGCGAAGAAAGCGGAGATCGACACAACGGAGAAAAAGGAGGAGGACGAGCTGGTGATATCGGAACCGAGACGGAGGACGCAAATCAAACGATACGGTCACGACGAATCTGTTGTCATGTCGGATCTCGATAGTTCGGATGACAACAGCGACGATGAAACTAGTGGGTTGACAGGTAGAGGTATGTTCATTTTTAGAGCATGTTAAAACACCATGCCATTATTAGTATTATACTTTACCGAATTACCGATACCTGGACCGGATTTAATGACTTGCAATTACTACAAAGGTATTGGGTCAGATATTGTATCGTTCAACTTTTACCAATCTTTCTCGATCGACTAGTAAAATAGTTGTTCCGTTTCACGCATTGTTCAAAACATTACACGTGTTTCGTACATAGAATATCGAGACATGAAACATGATATCCCATAACATCAAATACATACTTTCATACTTATGCTTTTAAACGTTCATATGCTAATAACTTTTCCCGTTTATTACAATGAATGTTGTACACGCGTATAAGAGACATCACGTGCATGCATGTCCAAAGTGCTGAGAAATGCAATACATGTTACCCCAGAATTCTTAATCTCTTTGGTGTCTTTCTGCTACATGAAATGTCCCAAAATCTTGCTCTAGGTGAAAACATGCAACTTTTACAACTGATATAAGAACACGAGAACCGTAGCATAATTTTGGGACGCATTATCAATGCATGACAAACAAACACATGTTCCTTCTTATGCGTTATAATTTGATAGATTTGAATNGCAGGTAAGAATCAGATTTTTGTGTCTTGTTACTCTTTCATCTAAATTTGATATTAACTCGTGGCATTTGAATCGCGCAGATTATCACGATAGAAGCCGAGAAGGGTTCAACGTTCTCGAAAGCCAGTTTCGCGTGTTCGTCCAACAGATCGGACATCAACATCGACGATCCAGACTTTTGGAAAAAATGGGCGAAGAAAGCGGAGATCGACACAACGGAGAAAAAGGAGGAGGACGAGCTGGTGATATCGGAACCGAGACGGAGGACGCAAATCAAACGATACGGTCACGACGAATCTGTTGTCATGTCGGATCTCGATAGTTCGGATGACAACAGCGACGATGAAACTAGTGGGTTGACAGGTAGAGGTATGTTCATTTTTAGAGCATGTTAAAACACCATGCCATTATTAGTATTATACTTTACCGAATTACCGATACCTGGACCGGATTTAATGACTTGCAATTACTACAAAGGTATTGGGTCAGATATTGTATCGTTCAACTTTTACCAATCTTTCTCGATCGACTAGTAAAATAGTTGTTCCGTTTCACGCATTGTTCAAAACATTACACGTGTTTCGTACATAGAATATCGAGACATGAAACATGATATCCCATAACATCAAATACATACTTTCATACTTATGCTTTTAAACGTTCATATGCTAATAACTTTTCCCGTTTATTACAATGAATGTTGTACACGCGTATAAGAGACATCACGTGCATGCATGTCCAAAGTGCTGAGAAATGCAATACATGTTACCCCAGAATTCTTAATCTCTTTGGTGTCTTTCTGCTACATGAAATGTCCCAAAATCTTGCTCTAGGTGAAAACATGCAACTTTTACAACTGATATAAGAACACGAGAACCGTAGCATAATTTTGGGACGCATTATCAATGCATGACAAACAAACACATGTTCCTTCTTATGCGTTATAATTTGATAGATTTGAATTGTTCATAGATCCATCTAAATCATTTCAATGGAAATTGAATGCAGTTTATTTCAACTGACTGATTACTGAATAGAAACATGGCTTCACTGTTTAATGTTTATGCGTTCGTTTCTTATTTCAATTCCCGACTTGATTTATTAATGCAATCATCATCTACTTTCTTGTTTTTACATCTGTAAAATTACTTAATCCGTAACGCTCACAAATCACGAATACGTTGTGTATCATCATATCACTCTTGTGATGTTGCTTGCTATTACTATAAAACTGTTCGTGTCCTCGACACGAGAGACGTTACACATTGTTTTTATGTTAACGTTCCTGAAGTCTCGCGGTGCGAAATGTAACATTTTTTTTTTTTCAACCATTAAAAGGTAAAAAGCGAAGAGACAAATTCAGCAAGAAAACGCGCAAGTTCTGCGACGAATATGTGCCGCGCGAGGGCGAAGTGGTGTATGGAAGTTGGGCGCGAAGCGAGTGCTTCAAAGTAGAGAAAGGACTGCTGACGTTCGGCTGGGGACGATGGGAAGAGATACTTCAGCACAGTCAATTTCGTCGTGGATGGCGCGAAGTCGACGTCGAGGACTGCGCTCGAGTCATTTTACTCTACTGCCTTCGTTACTACCGTGGCGATGAGAAAATTCGTAACTTCATTTGTGATTTTATTACGCCTGTAGAAAATGGAGAGAAGATCAAGACTGTGTGTGCTAATACTAGCGGACGAAATAATAGGCAAAAGAAAAAAGGCCGAGTGAGAGAAGGTAGAGAAACGCGTGGCTCGGCTATCAATGGGGGCCCGAATGATCCCAATCATTGGAGCAACGCCGAGAAATATGACGGAGACATATTTCTCGAGAGCAATTACAGGAATCACCTGAGCCGCAACGCGAACAAGTACGTAGATCGCGCTCATCTCACACGACAACTTCTTTCAAGAACATGTTTTAATCTGTAAATAACTTTTTTATCATGTACAGAGTACTGTCACGCGTGCAAATGCTTTATTTTATCAAACACAAGATCATCGGAGACCTGGTCCAACGCATATCCGACGGTGTCCACGTCAGGTTGGTGACTTGTACATATACATTTATCTATCTATACATGAACATATACATATATAAACTTTGAGACCTCCGTTACTCTATACTCAATTGACTACCATAGAATATCATGCACTTACTTACACGCTTATACAGAGCTTCATAGTTGCATGTGCAATGTATTTGTTTATCTGGGAGCTGTAATTGTATGAGGAATGCTCATAGAGCTAAAACCATATTTACTTCGTAGCTCTATAAACAGCTATTAATCGCTGATGTCCTATATTACTAATATAAAAAGTTTCCTATCCTACTTCATCGAACAATGTATATGAATATATACACGACTTTTTAAATTACTGTAAACACATTGTACGGCTTAAGTATATGGTCAAAGTTGGTCGACTCAGCAATGTATCATGGTAAGAGACAATTAAAAGCAGTGCACTGTATTAAAGGGTTAAACAGAATAGGAAGTTACAAGTTTATGTCACTTTTACGTTTGATCTGAAGCAAGTGGGTGAACAAGTAAAGATCTCTTGCAAATTTACATATATTGTAATATACCTTCTCTCTGTATCTAATAACAACCGGTTTTTACATTAAAATTCGTTCAAGCTTTTTTACAAAACTATTTTCATTTTAACAAACGATTGGCATACATGAATTGGCAAAAATTGTAAATGAAACCGCCCTACAGTGCGTTGCGGATAAACCCTCCACAGCTGACGGATCGACCAGCGAAATGGTGGGACTCCCAAGCAGACAAATCCCTAATAGTTGGCTGCTACAAACACGGCTACGAGAATTACGACCAGATGAGGATCGATCCCGCGCTTTCTTTCATTACAAGCTGCCCTCCCCCTTCCCAGTCTCAGACCGTACAGAATAAGTAAGTAATTATTCTCTTTACGTTCGTTTTTTTGTTATACATATACATATACCGTATATCTATGTGCCACTGCTGTTTCATTCTAACATACATGGCTTGCATGCTGTTTAAATTCGCTTAAGACAATGCCTCTGCTAGAATTTAGTGTAAATTTTCCTTTTCATTTTATTCATACCTTTATTCGTACTTTGACAGCGAACAAATCCTTATCCGTTCTCAAATAAATTTCTACTAGCTTTTGTTCGTACATAGCGGAGGAGGATGATGCGTATTAAGTGCCAGATCATGTCCAATGATTTACAAGTGTTTCTTTTACAAACAGTCGATTAAATTGTACATACTTGATAATTTTATTTGCAACGTAACGTTTTTTAGAACTTGCAGCATTTTTGACCGGTAAATTTTTGTTTCGATACCGTATGATATTTGAATTTTAGTCGTGACAGTCGATCAAGTAAATGTACGTCTCTACGATTAAATACATACTAGACGAGTTTTTGTGTAGTTGAAATTGAACAAGTTTAAAATACACGACGAGACGCGTGCGATAAAATACGATGTTGACATGGTGTCTTTTGACGTTTCAGTAGCAGCAGCAGAGACGATGCTAGCTTAGAGAATGACATCGAAGATACCGATTCCCTCGGGATGATGAAAGATTCAAAGGATTCGGATAAATTTAACCGAGAAACGCCGACCGATTCGCCTGCCAATAAGGCCGACACCCCCGGGCCTGAACCAAGCAGTAGTCACGAGGGGAACGATGGTTTATTAGACGAAGAGAAGACTTGGCCCTCGGTGGTCGATCTCAATACTCGGCTACGCCGTGTAATCTCTTCTTATCAGCGCAGCGCGAAAAAGGAAGACGTGAAAGTGTTACAAAAATCTAAAGGAATGGAAAGTGATACAACGACGACCGTGAATCACGCCACGTCGATGAACGAATCTCCTTTAAATATGCAGGGCTGGGACTTGCAACAGCTTGCTATGTATCTACTGGTAAGTCGTTAGATGTAGGGATGGAAACGTAAACTAGAGGGAAGTGTGCAATTTGTCTTGTTTGCAGAAGATGGAACGAAGGGAAAAGATGGAGGCCATGGTGAAAGAGCAGACTCGTTTGGAGGAACAGAAGACGAAATGGTCGCGTCGCGAGGAGAGCGAATTCTTGCGAGTCGTATCGACGTACGGTGTCAATTACGATAGGAAGAAGGCGCAATATGATTGGACCAAGTTCAAGAGTATAGCTAGGTTCGATAAAAAGACTGACAATGATCTTACGGATTACTACATGTCCTTTAGAGCGATGTGCAAGAAAGTATGCAACTCTAAAGTAACGGACGAGGATAGTACGTGTCTCTTGCGTCTTTACAAAGGTATGCAATTTGTTGATATGTCGTTTACATCTCAGAATTTGCAGATACCACTGTTGAGCATCTCACCCCGGCGAAGGCAAGGCAGATACTCGATCGTGTGGATCTTCTGAGCAAGATTCGCGAGGAGATCTTGTCTCATCCGCACTTGGAAGAGCGACTCTCGTTGTGTCAACCATCGGGCGACACACCCGAGTGGTGGCAGCCTGGAAAACACGATAAAGAATTACTGCTCGGCGCAGCGAAACACGGTCTGGGGAGGACCGATATAACTATTTTAAACGATCCCGACTTTTCGTTTCACAAACTTTTGAGTAAGAACATCTATAGCAATATCCAGACGCCTAAAGCCACGGACAAATCCGAGAAAGCAATCAAGATCGAGAACAGGGACGATATATTGAAATTTGACAAGGACGAGATACTCGTCAAATTGGAAAAAGGTGAAGGTACATTAAAAATTGAAAAGGTGGGTGCGAAGAAGGACACGACTGTAACGGAGAAGCGGTCAGAGAACGCCGAGTCGGAAAAGAGCCAAGTAGAATTGACCATTGTCAAGGCTGAAAATAAAGTTGAAGAGAAAGCTGTCGGTAATGCCTTAACTATTACGACCGTGGCGAAAGCCTTGGCGTCGGACAAGGAGCAACCTACAAAGATAAAAACCGAAGAAAAGAGCGAAGTGGTGATAGAATCGATAAAAAGTGAAGTTCCCACAACTGAACAACCTGCGGACGCTGATAAACCGGATGAGACGAAAGCGACTACCTCGACGATGGATACCGAAGAAACGGCGTCTGTAAAAACGGAAGATCAGGAAAAGAAGCCAGTTCCGGAGACCGAGAAAGAGGAAGAGAAAACGGACGAAAATAAAGAACCACAAGTGCAAGAATTAACCGAAACCGATACGTCGGAGCAAAAGGAAACTGTGCAAAAAGAAGCGGAAACGGTAGCCGAGACCACTGAGAGTATCGCGTTTGAGAGTGAGAAGGTCGCCGCGGTATCAGATGAGCCAGTAGTGAAGGAAGAAGTAGAGACGCAGGAAAATAAATCAGCAGATACGTCCAAGGATAAAACGAAGGGCTGTAAGCTTGAAGACAAATGTAACGTCCAAGTAGCGGAACAAATTAAAGCCATGTTCCCCGATTTGGAAGTTATTCAACCGTTGTCACGATTACCGCAGATCGACACGTACGTCCTCCGTGACAAAGCAGTAGATCATAACGAACCAACGGTTGTACAACTTCTGTCGCACAATAATAGTATTACGATCAAGTGGCCGAAGGTAAATAAAATTACACATTATCTTCTAATGGTATTTCTTAAAGGTTTCATTTGGTATTAACGCTTCTCTTTACACTTTTTAGGAGCATGCGATCGAAGCTCGTTTGATGCACATAGTACATGCGATTGAGCACAAAGAATGGCCTGTGTCTATAAACTTCACCGCCGGCGATGAATCAGATGTCGCTTCCAATGATAAAGAATGTTCGGAAGTGATAACTATAACTACGGATCACGGAATATCACGTAATGTAACGCCTGGGAATAATATGTCGCAGTCTAAAAAGCGAAAGAGGCACATTGCTATCGACGTAGAAACTGAAAGAGGTAGGTTGACATTTGGGTTATAACAAGTGGTGTGCAATCAAAACCTAACTATCTGGTTCGTTTTCGCTTTTCTAGCAAAACTNTACCTCGACGATGGATACCGAAGAAACGGCGTCTGTAAAAACGGAAGATCAGGAAAAGAAGCCAGTTCCGGAGACCGAGAAAGAGGAAGAGAAAACGGACGAAAATAAAGAACCACAAGTGCAAGAATTAACCGAAACCGATACGTCGGAGCAAAAGGAAACTGTGCAAAAAGAAGCGGAAACGGTAGCCGAGACCACTGAGAGTATCGCGTTTGAGAGTGAGAAGGTCGCCGCGGTATCAGATGAGCCAGTAGTGAAGGATGAAGTAGAGACGCAGGAAAATAAATCAGCAGATACGTCCAAGGATAAAACGAAGGGCTGCAAGCTTGAAGACAAATGTAACGTCCAAGTAGCGGAACAAATTAAAGCCATGTTCCCCGATTTGGAAGTTATTCAACCGTTGTCACGATTACCGCAGATCGACACGTACGTCCTCCGTGACAAAGCAGTAGATCATAACGAACCAACGGTTGTACAACTTCTGTCGCACAATAATAGTATTACGATCAAGTGGCCGAAGGTAAATAAAATTACACATTATCTTCTAATGGTATTTCTTAAAGGTTTCATTTGGTATTAACGCTTCTCTTTACACTTTTTAGGAGCATGCGATCGAAGCTCGTTTGATGCACATAGTACATGCGATCGAGCACAAAGAATGGCCTGTGTCTATAAACTTCACCGCCGGCGATGAATCAGATGTCGCTTCCAATGATAAAGAATGTTCGGAAGTGATAACTATAACTACGGATCACGGAATATCACGTAATGTAACGCCTGGGAATAATATGTCGCAGTCTAAAAAGCGAAAGAGGCACATTGCTATCGACGTAGAAACTGAAAGAGGTAGGTTGACATTTGGGTTATAACAAGTGGTATGCAATCAAAACCTAACTATCTGGTTCGTTTTCGCTTTTCTAGCAAAACTTCACGCATTATTGAACAGCAGCAGCCACACCGTTACTCAGTCACCTGCGACTTTAAGTAAACCTACAGGGTTGTCGGGATCTAACAACTGGGAACTGAACGACGAGTCGCAATCGGAGGAGTCGAGACGTTCGACTCCGGTCCAACCGCCGCCAGCGCATCAGCAGACGCGAACACCGAATATGCCTTTCGATTTGAAATATACGGTTCCTGGGAAGCCAACCATAATTCCTGGAACTTCGAGTACACTGACTCCTATAGATTTGTCACCTGGGTGAGTTATAGTACTAGTGTCCTCCTAAACAATATACGACATCGCACATGGTTCTCATTACTTACAATTCTTCGTATATTCTAGGTATTCAAAAACAAGCACGGATAATAATAATAAGGATATTATGAACGAGGTTCAAGACTTCTCAATGCCAAATAAAAATAAACAAATTAGTAGTAATAAAGGGAAATTAGATAGTATGCTAGACAAATTAATGAAGAGAAAGAATTGCGTATGTATACACTTAGCTGGTTATTTAGATACAATTTTTAAACGGGTAAAATTTCTACTAAAAATTGATTTTATCACTAGCCGACGGACGAACCGTTAGTTGGAAAGGAGAAGAGACGTCGGAAACTCGACGAGATCGTACTGGGATTGAGCGCGGCGAAGGAACAGCAGAGCAGTCATTATCCCGAACACAGTAAGAAAAGTACAATTACGCCGAATGTTACTGTTACCCCAACTACAGCGCCGATGGGACTTTCAAATCCTCCGACGAGTGCCCAAAAGCCGTTTTCCATCACTGTCACTACGATACCTTCTTCACGAGCTTCGAACTCTACTTCTGGATTGCCGCCCCCGTCTTTGCACTCGCACAAGGATAGTTTTTCTGCTTTGCTCGTTCAAGCTGAACAACAAAATCGGGAATTTAAGAAACAACAACAACAACATCAGCAGCAGCAGTCTCAGCAACAACAGCAACAGCAGCAACAGCAACAGCAACAGCAGCAGCAGCAGCAGCAGCAGCAACAACAACAGAACTTTAATGCGACGCACTCGTCGTCATCGAGTAGCCACAAAAAGAGTTACGAAGCGATGATCGCAGATATTAACAAGGTTGCTGAATATTCTTCTAAGACAGGATCGTATTCTCACGAGGCTAAAGTGAATAAATGGTTGGCCGAACAAACTGCCATGTCCGAACAGTTAAGTTCAGAATACTTGAACGTACCGAGGCGACGGCGGCCGCGCGTTGATCCGTCGCTGTTGGACTGGAAGAAATTGACTGGCGAAGAAAACGTTGCTGTGATCAACAGATTGACGGGCAAAAAGGTGCGGATTGAGAATTTTATTTCTCATGGACTCGTATTAGTCGTGTGTAATTTATACCAATTGTAATGTACGTTTCAGGTGACTGGAAGCAAAGCGCCGCAGCTGAAACGATTAGGTCAATGGTTAATTGAGAATCCAGTGTTCGACGTGGATCCGAAATGGGCTGAACTTGTGAAGGAGCGGGGAAACCTTCCTCACGATTTACAAAAAAGATTATCTGGAAATGACAGGAATTACGCGAACAAGGGTAAGAGCCCAGGGAGACCTCCGATGATGCCGAGCCCTACTAGTCAACAGTCTGCGAATCAAGCCAACTTGGCAGCTACGTCGATGGCTTCAGGTTTAAATTTCTCGTCACTGGGTAATTTGAATAGTTCCCTTTTGTCAAGTCTCTCTCTAGGCAATTTCGATCCAAAGAATAATCCTCTTTTAATGCCGTTCGGCGGCCTGTCCAATCTGGGTGCTCTGAGTGCATTAGGTAATTTCGGTAATCTGAGTAACATGGGTCTAACGAGTTCTTTGTTTACAAATCTCGCCGGTTTGTCGTCCTTGGCGGGTATGGAAGCTGCGATAGGTGCTGCGGCAACCAGCACAGCGGGCGATACCAATCCCGCGGTCAGTTCTGTTAACAGTAAGAGTACGAGTTCGACTAATATCAGTAGCGCCGGCAAATCGTCTCGCAGCAAGATGGAGCCCCCCACGAGTAGCAAATCTTCGGTGCCTTCGACTTCATCCGCATCATCCACGATATCGACAACGACGCCGTTCCCATTCTTTTTCCCGAACGCCAGTCTTCTGTACCCGCCGCTGGGTTTGGGCGGTCTGAACCCGTTCTCGATGCAACCCGGCGGATTGTCATCGGCCTACGAAAGTCTCACCCAATGCGGGCTATTGAATCCACCCACGTCGAGTGCCTCAACAGTGCGTAAGCCTGCGTCGTCGGCGAGTAACTCGAGGCAACGCGACACGGTCACGGAATCGACGAGCAAGCGAAAAGACGCGGAGAAGAAGTCCAGGTACTCCATCGACCCCGCGATAACGTTGCAGCAATACACAGATATGGCGTTGCATAGCGAAGACAGACGCAGAGTCGAACCGGACAAGAGGGAGACCTTGGAACAGAACGACGTGGCGGATCTCTCTGAGAGAAGAACCGAAAGAAAGAGCAAGGAACAAGAGATGAAGGAGGCCCTGGATCATTTGAGTAGAACCAGCGCAGAGATCTTGACGAGGAATCTCGAGGATCAGCGGATGCTCGAGAAGAAAGGTCGGAGCTCGGAGAACCATGGTCAAAGCTCCGAGCAGCAAGCCATGCTCGAGGTGACCCTCGAACCCGTCATTAAGAAGCCGAGAATCGAAATCGAAATCAGCACGAAACCCGTGACGGTCTCGACCAGTGTACCCTCGGCCGACGTGACGACGAGCGAAGCCGGTGTGGCGATCAAACAAGGCTCTCTGGAGGACAATAACGCGTTCAGTGAGACATCTCCGAGTACTAGTAAGAAAGAGACCGAGGAAACGGTTGCCGCGGCAGTGATACCGACCTCGACCAGTTCGGTTTCTGTCACGACAGTTGCATCCACTGCTACATCTACACCCACACCTGCACATACGCCGACGCCTACATCTACGCCTACATCGACGCCTACGTCTACACCCACATCGACACCCACACCTACACCTGCATCTATGACTACACCTACCTCTTCTACCACATCGATATCGACAACGGTCCCGGAAGATGCGACTGCATCGCAGCAGCAAGCACCTACCAATGGTAACAAGAGCGACGCGTCGAAACCTCCGTCGGAAATGGAAGAGGACAACAAGGGTACTAAAGCGAAAAAAGCGCGAAGCGGGAAACGACTGAACGTAGAACCTCCTCCCGAGCGAAAGAATCTTCGTTCTAGTGCCGGCAGACAAGCAAGAGCGGCGGCAGAACGACAGGCAAGAATGGAAGGTGAATTGCAATCCGAACAACAAGAAACTCACGCATCGAGCGAGTGAAGTGAACGTACTCTTTTTTTTTTTGCTTAAAAAACGAGTGAGAAGACGGAACAGTACTGGTGTTGTTAAATGATCAAATCTTCCGTTGTCGCGATCAATCTTATTGCAAACTCATGCAATGCTCGCACAACGATTTCCAGTAAAATCGTCGATTCATGAACATTTATACGTGTACGGATGAATCAGTGAGGCGGTCGTTTTTAATCGAAATAGAAGCACAAGTGCATTCAAAGAACTCGAACAAAAAAGGTAAAAAAAAAAACGTAAGAAAGGATAAAAACATTTATAGAATTTGATTTTCTCTTCCAGTTTATACGGAAGTAATGGGACAAATAACAAGTAAACCACATTACCATTGCTATCATTGTGAACGTCGTATAACATATTGAAGCTGTTATGAAGGCTGGCAATAGTATTTTATCATTCGATATATTGTGTGGTGATTAACTTTTAATTATATAATATTACAATAACAAACTATTATTTTGTTAAATTTATTATTCTTTATGATCTTTATTGGTTTTGACGAGGGACTGTTTTATATAACTGCTATCTCACTATTGCGTAGTTGCGCAACAGTTTGCGGATCATTCGAACGTAAGATTATAATCATAATGTAGTAAAGTAATTTTAGTAAATAACTTAATAAAAAAAAGCAACAGTGTAAATATTCTATACATTATGCCTAGAGACTATAAGTGAACGTGTACTTGGAAAAAATGTATATAACACAGTGTACTTTTAATTACATTAGGTGATACAATAAACAGCTTTTTTTGTTGTTTGCAAATGCCAACATTAGAATCTTTGTTTTTGATAAATTATGTATACCTCTAACGACGTATAGATGGAACATACTCGTCGACGGATAAGTTATATAAATTTTGTTAATATAGACAGCGGAGAACATGTGCACAGATAATAACACAAACGACGAATACTTAGAACGTAACTCAGAACTTTTGGGCGTATTATTTTCGATTATTTTGTCATGACCTTATCGATAAGAAATTTTAAACGACGTGAGATGAAAAAAGAAAATTGTCCGATTGTACACTTTCCTGAATGATAAGCTGCCATATAATACCAATTGTCAAGGCACTAAAAGGATATGCTTATTTACAATTGTATTTCGCAGGATATGATATCGCTATTATATTGAACAAAACTTATATAATATATTATCGAATTTGTACTTTAATTTTTACAAACATCGATTTTAATAATTTTAAAAGAAAAATACATTGTAAGATAATTGTTTTTCCATCGTTGAAAGTATTATTCTTACTGCGGTTGCGGTACAACGCGCAAGTAAGTCTTACCCGACGGTAGCGTTACAATTTTAATATCGTTAAACAACGTCTTTGCTTCGTCGTCGGGGACCGTCGGCTGAATCATTACCGGTTCGCCTTTCTAAAAATTACGGTACGAAATTCGTCAGTTTCCTTTGAATAGGTGTAGGCACGTTTTAACTAATGGGTAAGGTAACAGACCTTCCAATCGACTGGAGTTGCTACTTTGTGCTTTTCTGTTAACTGTAGCGATTCGAGAACTCGCAGAATTTCGCTATGTTTAAAAATTATGTTAAATGCATATATGAATAAAAGTTTTTAGTAATTAAACGTGACGATGAAAGTTACTCGAAATTTCGTCCAGTAGTCGCAGGATACAAAATTGACAGTCGCATCTTTTTGGCAGGGTCAATGACAAACACAGCTCTGGCCGTCACTGGTACACCATTGCTATCTACTTCTGCGGGATCTAACATTCCTAATAAAGTCGCGAGCTTCCGTTTCTCGTCATCTATTATAGGATAAGGGAACTCTTTAGTGTCCGTCTCGGCATAAGCTTTAATGTCCTAAAAGATTACTTTGATACAGCGAAACGTTCGTTAGTCATTATCTTAATGTAAATAATTCATTGGAAAGTATACTTCAATCCATTTCTGATGGGAGTCAATTGAATTGCACGACAATGCGATAACTTTCACTCCCAACTTCTGGAATTCCGGCATCAATTTTATTACCCGAGCTAATTCCGTCGTGCATACCGGCGTGAAATCGTTCGGATGAGAAAATAAAATGCCCCATCTAGAAGACGACGATCACTCTTGTATTCAGCACGAGTATAAAGACAAGCGTAAAAATTAAACGTTAACGAGGTTGATTTCATCAAAGTACGTCGAAATTCGAAGAAAGCCAAGAGCCGAGGGTTATGAATAATGAAAAATCTTACGAGTCACCTAGCCAGTCGTGAAAATTAATTTGTCCTAATTGTGTTTCCGCAACGAAATTTGGAAACGTGTCACCTAATAAAACCATTTCTGCGTTTCACTTTTCTAGCTAGTCGTCGTGAAATTTTTTGTCCGAAAGGCGGTATAATTTGTCACGCGTTACCAGTGGTCACGCCGTTACGTATACAACACAACGTATGTTTAGAAATTGACTATCAACCAATAAGTATTGTTATGACAAATGACAGTTGGAAGGTCTCGTAAAATAATGTAATGAGGAAGACGATCACTTGTACAATTCAATTGTAAAAATCTTGAACAATCTTGAAATTTCCCACCAATCGCTCTAGTCTCTGGGTTAGCGTTGGTTAGCGTTAATAGCGCGTTACATGCGCACGTGTATCGTTTACAAGGCACGAAGGCAGAATAAACGTTTTAGCAATTAGTGTTTAAATAATCATTACGAGAAGATGTATAATAGAGTTTGTATACAGTTTTTCAACGCTGCATCGAAATTGTATTCAAATACTGTCGTTCATTCTCTCGGAAATAATGAGACGATCCCGCGAGTTAAGTTCGCTGTGCAAAGAAATGCTCGAGGTTATTCCGAAATAAATCCGACTTATCAACTTGATCAAGAATATGAGAAACAGTACAAAGCAAAGTTAGCGGAACTTCTACAAGATCCAGAATCCAAAGAACTGTACGACAAGTGTAAATTAGAAATAGAATTTTTAAAGGTTGAAACGCAAAGGGTACCTGAAAAATTCAAAGCTTACGACTGGTTACACTTAATGCGAACAAAAACCAGAACACAAAGAAGGTAGCTTTTGATCTATCAATTTTTCAGTGAAATTTAATTACATTGAAAATTACTTGAAAAATTATTTTTCAACTGATTTTGTGTCTTGTATATGCTTAGATTGTATGTGGAGTATCTATGGAAACTAGAAAGGAAGGAAGAGAATCGGTTAAAGAAAAAGGAACTGCAACTGGCCAGTGGAGAAACACAGATAAAAAAAGATTTGGACAGTCCGTACGGACTAGACAAATGTACAATGTTTCATAGAATACGTGACAAAACAATGGTCGAATTTGATAATAGCAGATTAATAAATGCCATTCTGCATGAGCCCATAGTAGTATTTGATCTCGGATATGAAGAGTACATGGCACCTTATGAACTGACAAATTGTGCAAAACAGTTATTGCTGTCCTTCTCCATGAATCGTGGACATGATGAGCCATTCAATCTCTACTTTTGCAATGCTAAGAAAGACAGTTTTATTATGGAACGATTGCACAAAACTATACCACAGATATATAATCCAGAATTTCCATTAAACATTACTACAAAATCATATGTGGANGATGCGAACAAAAACCAGAACACAAAGAAGGTAGCTTTTGATCTATCAATTTTTCAGTGAAATTTAATTAAATTGAAAATTACTTGAAAAATTATTTTTCAACTGATTTTGTGTCTTGTATATGCTTAGATTGTATGTGGAGTATCTATGGAAACTAGAAAGGAAGAACGAGAATCGGTTAAAGAAAAAGGAACTGCAACTGGCCAGTGGAGAAACACAGATAAGAAAAGATTTGGACAGTCCGTACGGACTAGACAAATGTACAATGTTTCATAGAATACGTGACAAAACAATGGTCGAATTTGATAATAGCAGATTAATAAATGCCATTCTGCATGAGCCCATAGTAGTATTTGATCTCGGATATGAAGAGTACATGGCACCTTATGAACTGACAAATTGTGCAAAACAGTTATTGCTGTCCTTCTCCATGAATCGTGGACATGATGAGCCATTCAATCTCTACTTTTGCAATGCTAAGAAAGACAGTTTTATTATGGAACGATTGCACAAAACTATACCACAGATATATAATCCAGAATTTCCATTAAACATTACTACAAAATCATATGTGGAAATTTTTGACAAAAAGAAATTGGTATATCTCACTCCTCATACAAATAAAATTATGACAAAATATGATCCTAATCTAATTTACATAATTGGTGCAATGGTAGACAAGGTAATCTATGATTATAATTGTATTAAAAAAATCTCTTTACGCTAATTCATGTTTGTTCATATAATTTTCAGGTAAACCCTCAGCCACTTTCATTTCAAAAAGCTAATCAAGAAGGTATTAGAATGATGAAGCTCCCATTGGGAGAAAGACTTGAGTGGGGAACAGGCTCACGGAAGAATCTTCCTTTCAATCAGGTCCTTTCAATACTATTGGATTTGAGACATACGAACGATTGGAAATTAGCATTAGAGCACATTCCTAAAAGGAAGTTGAGAAAAGCTAGGGAAGACGCTATCGAAAAGTTAATTATAAAAAGACAAAGACAGCTACAAGCCTTGGGCAAAAAATAGTATTTATTGCCAGTTTAATAAAATTGTAAATAAAAGCCATCAAACACAGTGTCCTAAGATTCAAGGAGTTTTGATCGTAGCGCTGGACAAAGACCACGACTCTCGATTCCGTAATTTTAATTATATATCAATCATACTCGTTAACATATCTTAATGAAACTTCGGGAATATTTAGAAACGCCCTTTTTGAACATGCCTCTATAGTTTTGTCAAAATCGGTACGTCAAAAGTCGGGATATTTGAGTTTTTTTTCTAAATCGTCTCGTTGTGTCTGGCATTTGAACGTGTGGCACCATCTAGCGGTTGAAGTCGTGAACTAAGCGTTCTAGCTTTACGAAATAGATTTAAAAAGAAATGCAAATATCTCGGCTTTTGACGTACCGATTTTGACAAAACTATGGTGGCATGTTCAAAAAGGGCCTCTCTAAATGTCCTCGAAGTTTCATTAAGTTACATTAACGAGTATGATTGAAATAATTAAAATTCCAAATCGGGACTGAAACTTATCAAGAAAAATATTTCTTTTTAATCGTAAATCAGAACGCTTAGTTTGCGACTTCAGTCCGCTAGATGGTGCCACGTTCGAATTTAATTAAATATATTTCCGAGGGATCAATTTGGAAACAATTTTTTAAGATTCTCCGAACATTCAATGACGATTAGATAACGTTAAAACTCATACTTATGTATTTTATTTTTTCAGTCTTTTTATTTCACATAGAATTATACAGTTGAGATGTTCAAAGGAAGTAGGTTCTTGGTTTCCTAACGCTGAAAAGGGGCATACGATTCTTATGGTGGATTCGTTTTGGCAAGGGGAATTTTATCCTCGAGTCGTGGAATTGCTTGACTTGAGGTCGTCTGCAATTCTCCGCCTTGACAATTTCTACTTTTATGATCTGAATAGAATGTGCTCGGGCACGATGGCGGGCACCCATATCTCTGTAACACTGTGTTACAGCACCACTGACAGAGAGATCTCTGTATTCTCTGTACATGTTATGAGTGCCCGACCTGGAATCGTATCTCAGCCAAATTCCAAAATTCTTTATCTTCATTGGTGTTTTTTCTGGTATCTGAAACGTAATATGCATGATATACTTTTGATATAAAGAAATTTTTATTGAAAGTTACATATACCCGACGTCACAAGAGTCTATAACGCGCAAAGACTATTTTTCAGTCACAGTACACATCTCTCTTTAATACTTTCTACTTTATTAAAAACCTTAAAACATCAAAAAATGCAAAAGATAAAATTATATTGAAGAAAGAAATTCAAAATGTCGAATTTACGTGTATCTAAGGGTACGCGGTACCCACAGGCTCAAACTTGCCTTCGGGGCGCTACCGTGCCCCTTGATATCGTTGTCAATACTCGAATCCACGTATTCTGTTACCCCACTATCTTCTAGCTGTGCAGANCTACGCGGTACCCGCAGGCTCAAACTTGCCTTCGGGGCGCTACCGTGCTCCTTGATATCGTCGTCAATACTCGAATCCACGTATTCTGTTACCCCACTATCTTCTAGCTGTGCAGAACTGCTCTAGACTTATGCGACGGCAGGGATAGTTTACATAGTAATTACCTCTTTCAATGAAACTATCTCTCCAGTAGACTTCTTGAACTTTTTAAGTTGTCGTAAAAAGTACCAAAACCTGGATTTTGCTACAATAGCATCNAACCCAATGATCATGATGGGTTAGGACGATATTTCGTCGGGATGAGTTCGGTTCTTAAAAGCTGTAGGGTTTCTAAAAATGTCGAGATTTTTCGAGAATGTTCAGGATTCTCGGTTAACAGAGTATTATGAACAATGAAGCTTCAAATCGAAGGACGTGGTCAGAGTGACCAGTTTGAGGACGGGAGCCAACGAGAATCTGCCCCTCCACTTACGCACACTATCGCACCGTATCCGTGTGTTCCGAGTTCGGCTCCACATCGGACTAGTAGAGAGAGAAGGCAAAACTCAGTCCGTCGCTCTTGCTCCTGATGCAAAAATCCAAGTTGCGCGCAACCGACTGACAACGACTGATGTTTCGCCTTCTCTCTTTACTAATCCGAAGTGGAGCCGAACTCGGGACACACAGATACGGTGCGATAGTGTGCGTAAGTGGAGGGGCAGATTCTCGTTGGCTCCCGTCCTCAAACTGGTCACTCTGGACGTGGTAGCGACCAGAAGGCAACTTTTAATAATTCGAACACGTGTTTGCCATCATTGCAAGTAGGTTAAGTCATTCTAAGCACAGCGATTTATCTACACTTCTACTATCACAGCGAAATAATTATAATTTATGAAGTCCATGAATTGGAGATGATTATATTTAAAATTAGATAAATTGTGAATGTAGATATAACTTTTATTATTTACTTACTTCACCCTTGGCTTTCATTTTGCGTCCGTTATGTCCGTTATGTCCGTTAGCTGAATGGCGTGTGATGGCGTGTACAAACCGGAACCGGGAAAGAATGAAAAAGAGTCAGTGATGGCGTGATGGCAGATCGCCGGCTTTTTCGAGATCCCTGCAAGAATAAAAAGCCGGCCATGAGCACAGCACTCTCATGTCCTCTCTGGTATATGCTTGAAATTGAAATTCACATGTGAATCGTGTAAATTCACCTTTATTTCCACTCGGCGCTGCTTCCGTTCTTCTGGGTGCTTCTGGC
>SMSR01003344.1:0-17136 GCA_019453355.1 Ceratina japonica
ACGAGTTATTGACACAAAACGGAAAAACAGTTTTTTGCAAAATGCTCGAAAACTATTGTCACTAGCGAAAAATGTTTCATACAGAAATTATAGCTCTAATCGTCAGCTATAAGAAAGATCCTACGTGATTTTCCCATAGGTCCAATAATTTAAGAGTAATTGACGAAAAACGAAATTTTTTCCTAAAAGTTCGCTATTTCGACGCTAGGACGGCTGGATTCTGTCAGTACCAATAAAGTCCGAATTAATCACATTTAACTCGTTAAATATCGAAGTTAGCACAAAGATGAATACAATCTTTCTTGTAGAGGACATTAATGCCTACAACTTTTACTGCAAGCATTTTTCGAATTTCCGAGAACATACAATTTTAAGACAAGATAATTGAAATTTTCAGCTAAATATCTTAAGAAATATTGAATCTACAAAAAAATGTTTCAAACAGAAGTTATGCACTTTTGTAAAGTTCATATGATATTTACCGTAATCTTTCAATGTACATGTTCATCCTGTATATTGCTTCCAGAACTAGTTCCGATGGACGAGATTCTAGAGAAGATTCCAATACGTAGGCGAGAACCGAGAGATCATCGATTCGCAAAAATATGTGACCAGAGGGAATGAATTCGGAGAAATACGACTTCCCGATGAAAAGTGACCGGTTTTAGCGGTAGATACAAATTTGTTTAGAGTGTCTCTAGAAGAACGGTGACGCAGTCTCGGTCACTCGCTATTATTCTTTCTTAACTTTGACGGCAGGATTTATATTTGGTCGATAAGAGAAAAGGCGGCAACGGAACTGCAAAGTTATTCCGGTTGAGATCTACGATATTCGACTTCACCAGATCGATGCTGAATGGCAAGTAGCCGTCGACTTTGATATTCTATTGGGAGTTCCCTCGCTGGAACGATATCGGTTCTCCTATTCGTGCAATCAACATCAGAACAAAACAATAACAGTTATCTTTGAGTTTGGCATTTCATGTACCAAACTGAATTTCATTTTCCTAAAAGCCAACTAAATACGAACATGCAATATCTCGCATGAACCCGTCGAGTTTCATATTGTAATCATACACTAGCTACTGATTTTCGGCTGTTCCATCCTTCGGCAAGATACTTTCTGAAGGTTGCTGTTCTAGGTGTCGGCGCTTATAAAAGTTGCAGTCAGCTGGTGACGCGTGCTGCGACGTTCGGTTCGTCACTCGATCGTTCGTACGTGGTTTTAAAGCGACGATGTCAGAGCCCGATCTCGTGATTTCTTCTATCCGGGGATCATGAATATATTCAACAGCCGTGAATTTTCACTCTCATCCGCGCGGAGCTCACTAGTTCCGACAGAATTCTTCAGCAGCTTCCAGACAAATTTCGTGTAACTTTTAATACATACAGCGTATCAACAAAATAAATGAATACATTTCCCTGTAAGTTGATGAGGTAAAGAGACTTTCAAACAACTCGGGCATATATTGATTTCGGTTCTCATTTCGCTTTACCCCATTTTTCTCTTAATTCAATTGAAATTGTGTAGGTTGTTCCACGGTAGTGCAAGGTATTATCAAGGAGTCTATGAATTTTATTTCACGGGAAATTGCTATGAAGTACGGCTGTAAAAGCTGTAATTACATTAGTCAGGAAATTTCAATTGATACCTATTCTAAATTCTATGATTTGATTCATATGTCCGCTACCTATCATTTAATTTACAATTTTAATTATAATAAGTGGATCGTAGATCATGAATAGACTGCAAATTTAAAACACATATACAATAAGTATATTTTTTTTAAATAAAGCATATGCAGGAAATATAATGAATACCTATAATATACAAAAATGTGAAGAAAACAGTGCAATTCACATAATTATCTTTTATTAGTGTAGCGATAGCTTTTATTTTACGAGCAAAGATTTTTTATCTATGTTTTCAAATCAAGTCCTCGAGGAGAAGAGTGAAAGCTTCTATGCGATAAAACACCTGTTTTGCAGGTAACTTTCTCTTCGTGCTCAAGGGTGTAAGACATTGTTTGTAAGCGTTCCCACTTATGGGAACCTTCCAGTTTCAGGGGATGATGTCGAACCTTTGTCATGACACCTACTGTCCGACCGTCTTAGAAGGTATACCTGACTTCGTTATGTATTATTTAGTGAATAAATTGTTGTTATAAAACCAACACACTTTAGTATCATGCCTCGTAGACATTCCGAATTTAGTAAAAGAAATACAGATTTCATTTTTATGTATAAATTATCACCACAAATGTATTATTTTGCATAATGATTCGCTGTCTAATAATTACGTTGTTAGAGGAAAGAGTTTTGATATAAGAATTGCAAGAGACGTAATTTGTTCTTAAATATCATCGGTTTCTCATGATGAACTTCTATTTTCTGTACTATTATTTTTAATATAATAGTATTCATGATTTCTTAACTGTATGAATTCTTAATCCGTTTCTTATCCGTTTTACTTATTATACGTTCTGCATTACTGCTCGTTTTATATAATTACATATACATATGTATGTACATGTTTTATACCAAATGGGTTCATGTAAAACCCGTTAAGTTAAATAAATAAATAATACATAATACACATATATGATTATATATACAAATATAATATACATATACATTCACATATATCATATACACATATATCATATGTGATGTATATGATTGATCGATATGTCTCTGTCTTGAACCAGAATTATGAGGTACATGATAATCAATTCAATCATCTAAAACCCAATTAACAAGTGATACGTTTCAATATCATTAAGCGAAGTATTTGGTATATGTACTTCTTAAACAAATTCCAAAGTATTCCAAACCGAAAAATCCATAGCCAGAAAATACCAATGGCTTTCGTAATCCTGAAAAGAAATCCTGGATCCGATACAAGAGTCGAAAGTTGCAAATTAACATGGACTCTCATTTTTAAGAATCATTCAAACATATATTTTACCTTCATATGAAGTTTGTTTGTAGCGGATGGTTCGTGAAGTTCGCAAATGATTTCACCAATCTCCATTGTCTACAACTTACTAATATAAGAATGATAAAAAAGAAATGCAAATAAGAATGTACGCACGTTGTGGGACACACGTGGTTCTCATAGACTATGTCTCATAATTTAAATATAATGTAATATAAGGGAGTCATTGTTTGACATAAAACTATATGAACCTATGGATGGACGAAGCAAATTCATCCACATAATCATGTACGACGTGTATAGGAGATTTATTGTTAAAATGAAAAAAACAATCATCATTGCACTCCGTACAAACCATTCGTCATTCTCTAGATTTTTATCAGTTTTACATGTTTTTGTCTTCCTCATACAGAATCTTAAAATTTAATCGTCGAATCTTATTTTCATGTTTCTTTACTAATATATGTCTCCTAATTAAGTTAAATATATCTTACTTTAATGCCCTACTTACGTGCACACACCCGTTGCTTCGGCGCACGCGTTCTCTTCTAATGGGGGTTAACATCTTATTGGCAATATAACCCCTGTCGTCTGCTCGATGATACGTCATCAATATGACTGTCGACGACAGGGCAAATATATAAATGTCAAGTGTGAAAATTAGTTTATCCATCATTACTTATTAATCCAACATTTTTCACTAGCATCAATAGTTAACGAGTAACTTGCAATAAACTATTTTTTCGTTTTGTTTCAAATATTCGTGAACTATAGATGCTAACGAAAAATTTTTTAGACAAAAGTTGTAACTTTAGTTGCTGGCTACAAAAAAGGTCTTATACAATTTTATTATAGATTTGACGGTTTAGAAGTATTTGAGACAAAACGAAAATTTCGAAGAATTTGAAGTACCGCTTGAAAAAATCTCAGGAAAATGGAAAATCTTTCTTTCTTAAAATTTCGAAAAATGCTTCAAGTAAAAGTGGTAGATACTGCTGTTATCTACAAGAAAGGTCTTATACAATTTTTTTTCTAACTCCAATATTTAACGAGATAATTATGATTAATTGAAATTTTATTGGTACTGATAAAATCCGGCCGTTCCGTCGTTGAAACTGCTGACTTTTAATAAAAAATTTTGTTTTTCCTCAAATACTCCTAAATCGTTAGACTGACGGGAAAATTGCATACAACCTTTTTTGTGACTGACGACCAGAGCTACAACTTTTATTTGAAACATTTTTCACTAGAACCAATAGTTAACGAGTAATTTGGAATAAACCGTCTTTTCGTTTTTTGTCAAATACATATGAACTATTAATGCTAGCGAAAAATGTTTCAGACTAAAGTTGTAACTCTAGTTGTCAGCTGTAAAGAAGGTCTTATACGATTTTTTCGTAAGTTCGACAGTTTAGGAGTACTTGGAGTACGCAAAAACAAGAATTTCCAAGAATCTGAAGGGGTATTCCTGTTCAAATTTTACATGTATATTTTCCCCATCGCTGGCAGCCATATTGATGACGCATCATCGAGCAGACGATACGGGTTATATTGCCAATTCCTAAAAGCGTACTGCATCCATTCAATATTCATACATTCCAAGTTCTTTTATATTGCGTTGAATTCGGTGTCGTTGTTAACATACCGCGCACTGATTTATGCAGATCACAGATAACTTCAACGTGATGAAATTGTTATAAATTAATAACTGGACTATTGGAAACATGCATGATCATACGACTAAGATTAATTAATATGGTACGATATTAACGCTGAATAGCAAGGTGATCTTGCGTTCAACGTGACTTCGTGTTTCAATGTCAAAACGTGAATTTATGAAGGTAAGCTATTATATTTTTTTTATATTTAGATATTATTTCTGATCGATACAGACAATTATATTGTTCTTTCGTTAATCCATCTCGACGTTGGTCTCGTAATTACCAGATTCCTTTGGTTTCACTGAATTGAACTACGACCACTGAATAAGATATCGCCTGACTTGCAAAAAGTACGTTAATTAGTTTTCAACAAACTTCGTACAAAAGTAAAGAGAATTGAATAGGGACAAAATTATGTTATAATAACTTGGCCAACTATTATTCAACCATAGAGAGTTCTGTCTGCTTTTTACAGTTTTGGTATGCTATATTTGCTAATAGAACTGAAGCATCCGCTAATAGATTGATTTCGCATTTCAATTATATTTGTAATTATCAGCCATAATTGTTAATAAATTAATTCGAAATTCTGACCTCGTCTCTGAAATCGATGCCTGTTTGGTAAAAGGAAGTAACATGAATAATTTCAATTGTTTCTCTAGGCTGATTTGATTTTTTCTAAATTCCGTGAAGTTCCACATCGCCGATAAATGATTTAAGATGGTTATCACCTGTCACAATTTAACAGTCATCCGAGTAAATGTAAAACATGACAACCACTGATTAACGTTTAAGAAGAACTTAAGAATCTAAAAGTCTGTTAACTAAAATTATTGAATATATCAAATATTTCGTCACGTTCAGATTAGCTACAGAAGAGATAATTATGATACCAAAAATAGTTATTGTTATGCGATTTCGGAAAGAACATTTATTGAATAAATTCCAGAACAGTTTTTCTCCGTTTTTTCGTTCAACTAAAAGCGAAGGGAAAGAAATTTATGCACATTTATTTAATTACGTCAAAGAGTTTCACCGAGGAATCATAGTTACGAAAAAATTAGAAACGATAATTCATTTTTTCAAATGAAGGCAGCTGTCAAGAAATTGCAGGAGTAGACGAATAAGACACTTCGATTGGTCGCGATCACTTTAGATATTAAATGATTAACCTCTTCATCAAAATATATTAGAATGTAACATTAAAATAAATAGTACTATTTTTCAGTGCACTTAGTGTCAATGCGGTTGTTAATATTGAATTTAGTAGATCAGTTTAGATAAGAATACTGACCTTGCAGTATAATTGAATGATTAAACGAACTTACCTGTAAGTGAAGTTCTATCACAATTGTATGGAGCGCCTCTTCCGAAATGATCAACATGTAGTACCTTCGACTCGCTGCCGTCGTCACCACAATTTTTTAACGTTTCTGATTTTAAAACAAAAGAAGTGCGCGCTGCGGCCTGCCCTCGCGCGTCCCCACGCTTCCTCATTATTTCAAAGCTTCGCCGTAACGTTACTGAGTGTCAAAAATTAGTTTTTGCGTGGGGGTAATTCTGAGAGGTGGGACTGATCATCTCGGAAGAGGTGCTTCATACAATTGTGATAGAACTTCACTTACAGGTAAGTTCGTTTAATCATTCAATTGTATTTCGCGTCTCTTCCTCATGATCAATATGTAGATGTTTAACGTATGAGTTACGGCGTAGAGAATTTTTATATTACAGAAGTAATTAAAAGTTTCTAACACTAGATTGAGTACTTCCGTATTCTTTATTCTAGTGTGTCAATATCAACTTACATAACAGCAGTATATAAAGGTTGTAACTTTATGAATTTAAGATAGCCTTAGCGAATGCAGTATTGTCTGTTGTAATATTCAAGTCATAAAATTTTGTAAATGTTATAGAACTTTTCGTCCAACCTGCAGCATTACGTAAGGTATGTATGCTTATGTCTTTTCTCTTGGCTGCCGATGTTGAGGCATGACGTGTTGAGTGAGCCGTGAGTATTTCAGTATTTATTTCACATTTGGTTAACACATCTTTGACCCAATGACTCAAAGTTTGGGTTGTAAAGGAGAAAAAAATTGGGCTAAAGCGGATGCGGCACAAATCTTTGTGTTTTTCTTAAAATACGGTAAAACTAACAGAGGCTGCTTTCTGTTAGGACCTGATGTTTTTATGCGATTTGGTATTTTTATGACTATTTGTGACTTATGCTTTTCTATATTCTCAATTTTAATTAGTGAAAATGTTTGCATTCTATGACCCGTGACCAATGCTAATAGGCATATCAATTTCATGCTCAATCGTGTTTTTACGAACTAAGTAGGAAATTGACCACTCGTGAAAAAGCGATCGCTCTAATAACAATTTCACTCTAAAGGCCTATTTCCACTATCCGACAAACTGCCGGTCCGTGGCTGTTCGGTCGGGGCGAAATGGAACAAAACCAGGAGGGACCCCTGTGGTCCTCTGCTTTGACACGCTTTTTCCTATACTCTGTACTACAAACTACGCTCCTGGTTTTGTTCCTTTTCGCCCCGACCGGACAGCCACGGACCGGCAATTTGCCGGATAGTGGGAATCGGCCTTAATGGGAACAGACCTTAACTCGTCGACAGCCGAGCTACAGACAGATTGATCTTACTACTTGCTTGATGACTATAGACAGTATAGACAAATTAGAGGATTAAATGAGAAATTGCTATAATACTATAATCAGTCGCTATTCTCGTATCAAAACAATTTCTTGACATCACATTAAATACAATCTCCATTTATGGCTTCATCTCACTAAGCCTAATAAATTGTATTTTAAGGTCCATACAGCAAAAATCGACCACGCGACCTGAATGTCAAAATTTTATGAATCTTTATTACCTCTCTATATGTATATACCTAAGTCATTGAATATTTGATTAATGTAAATACATTGGTGCGTGTCTCTCTTAGTAGCATGCTAAAACTGAAAATTGTTTATTTGTACGTTAGACGAAAATCCACAGAATTAGGCGTATATGTATGTACGTAGCGTTCTATTTATGAAATAGAAACGCGTACTCGAAATGCTGTTTCGTGTTAGACAGGAGTTGAGTTAGTTTAGTTAATAATCTCCCGCCTGGTTTTGGTATTTTTGTTACAAATTCGATTCACTAATCCGGAATTTAATCAAATCTAATTAACGTGCGGAACTTGGCTCTGAGAGGAAACACGTTTAATAGAATTGGTTCTGACATGAAATCGGTTTACTTTGTTTTTTGTTTGGTATATCAATTATTATTTGTGAATACACAACACTAGCTAATTTCAAAGTTATGTGTTAAATAATTTGGTTCAAAATTTTTAAAGAAATTCTGTATTCAAGTTACATTTTACTATACTTCGTCCTATAGCACGTCGATCATACTCGATCGACGACAGAAAAAATATTTTTTAAATGACAGGTATCGAAGTTAAAACACAATTCTCTCCACCAGCATACATTAATTCAACAGTCGTGCGTCATCGAGCTTTTTCGAAATGACTGACGATACATCTCTATTTATAGGCAACAGCGATAATTTGTCAACACAAATATTGTTCGTGAAATATAAATCTATCAAGATCAAAGGCAGTTATTTTTGTTTTAGTCCAATTTGTTATAAACGAAATAATGAGAATGTATAAGCGTGTAGTATACTGGGTGTTCCGGAAACCGTAGTACAACCCGCAGGGGATGATTCTATGTCGAAAAAGATGAAAATTTTTTGGTATAACATTTTTTCATCCGGAGCTCCGTTTTCGTAAAAATCGACTTCAAAGTTTGTTCAACTTATAAACGATTTAGTACAATTTGCTTATCGTGTTCCACTGTTCTGGTTGTTTCTGTCCGGGACAGTTATTACAAACAATGATAATTGTGGGGTTGAAACAATGGAAAGTATGTTTACTGATTATTCATTTTTTATTCATTTTTACTACTTACTATTACAATGCTATAATAATTGTTGAAACTGTCCCCCTCGACGAATTAATTACATCTAAACAGATTATAAGTCGTTATGCGAGATGGAGTCATGTGTTTATCGTGAAAACCACTTTCAAGCAAGGTGGAATGTCAAGGTTTGGACTGGAATAATCGATAATCAAATCGTAGGTCCCTATTTTCTTCTAGATAAACTAACTGGTAGTGCATATTAGATATTTTTACGCCACGATTTGCCTTCATTGATGGAAGATATACCCTTAGCTACTAGAAGGAGCATGATTTTCCAACAAGATGGTGCACCGCCACATTACAACAGGGAAGTTATGAATTACTCGTGTTAGATCGACCGCGGCGGTAAGGTACATTAGCCACCAAGATCTCCGGATCTCACGTTTCTAGATTTTTATTTATGGGGTCATATCAAAGAAAAAGTTTATATGGACGATGTTTCTAATGTTAAACATTTGCAACAAAAAATTACTGAGGAATTCGAAGAATTAAAAAGCAATAACAACTTACAATCTTACAACTTGTTCAGATGTCTAATTCGTCGAGCAAACTTATGTTATGTCAGCAACGAGGAAGACATTTTCAACAATTATTGTAGTATTGTAATTGTAAGTAGTAAAAAAGAATGAAAATTGAATACTCAGTAGACACACTTTCTATTATGTCAACACCTCAATTATCATTGTTTGTAAACACTGTCTCGGACAGAGACAACCAGAACAGTGGAACACGATAAGCAAATTGTAGTAAATCATTTATATGTTGAACAAACTTTGAAGTCGATTTTTATGAAAACGGAGCTCCGGATGAAAAAATGTTGTACCAAAAAATTTTCTTCATTTTTGACGTAGAATCACTCCCTGCCCGGTTGTACTACTATATTATTTCCGGGACACCCTGTGTATTATAAACAAATGTTTCCTTTTTACTCTCTTCCAATTTTCTGTGAATTATTTAGTCCACAATCGATTTGCCTGTATAAATTCAATTATGCCGGATCACTGTTTATTGGATGCGCTTTCGGTTGAATTACAGACACCGTGATTCGCCCATCGATTGATGTAACGGTTATCCAAAGCTTGGCAACGTTGTATCTGGCAATGGCACGAGTGCGTCACATTTCGATAATTGCTGTCTTAGCGCATATCGCTGCTAATTATCTTATCAGAACGTAACGATGTTCGAGACACCAAGAACATTTCCATTCCTGCGTAACTCTCCCGCCGACTTGGCTAATTAACGATCCTTCGATTAGCGCTCTAGATTCGTCCCTCGATGACTTTTGTTGCTCTGTAATCGATACATCATGTGCTAGCTTAGCGTAAAGTTTGCGTGTATTATTCATTAAAGTTACCCATTAATATTCCAATTCTTTAATTTCCGAATTTAAGAAATTAGTCGAGCGATATTAAAAAAATTTGTACATTAATTCCAGTAAAAAGGAATGGAAATAATTTCGTAGAGGAGACATATAATTCGTTTCCCTCTTTTCAAAAAGAGATACAGTCAAGCACATTAGTATCGCTCTTTTTTTAAGAAATGATTTCTATTTATTTTTGCCACGTGTAATGTACATATTTTTTTATATCATTCCATTAATTTTTTACATTTGATTAATAGTCGCAGGCACAGTTTAGAAGTTTTAAAACTGACGCACCGGCAGTATTATTTATGTCTTCTATTCTAATTTCGTATTCCAATTGTCTATACTTCTAGTTATGTGCTCCGTAGGATCATCCATCAGGCAAATAATCGAAGACCAAGAACGGTTTTAATTGATGACTGATTTTTTCGTGGACTTCCTGGTGATCTCGAGTTTGTTAGTCAATGTCGGCGACCAATCTGAATGCCAACCGTTTGTGGTATCCTAGCGCGGTGATGCCACAGTTATTGCATTACTGGCAACGAGCATTCCTCGGGTTACAGTGAGCAACGTCAGAGGGTGGTGACAGCAACCCATTCAACTGGATCCTGATGGTTTTCCTGCTAAATACGCGCCTGAGTCCGTCCGGTGGTTATCCGATCGAAATGTTCTTATTCTCGCTAACACACTTAATTGCTCACATTAACGCAACACTATTATCACTGAGCATATTCCGAATAAGATATAATTTACAAATTGAAGAGCTCAGGGCAATAAACGACTGACAAATTTGTTCTTTTATGTTAGAGTCACATCGAAATCGAGTTGAGGGCTTGTTGTCCTGAGCGCTCCAGTTATATGTTGTTCGTTCTAAAAGACTAGTCTTCATTAGAAGGAATGAAATGCAATAATTTTTATCGATCACGAATAACTAGTTTAATAAAATATACAAGAATCGTATGGTTACAAGTTCCACTATTCTCTTCAATAGAAAAGGTAAGTGTTGACCCCTCAAGATAATTTGTACATAAAATGTCTTTTGATGAATGACTCACAATGATATAAAATTATTACTAAACGATACTTCAGAGTAAATTAAATTCCAATTTGAATTTGAAAGGGAGTATCGGGTGCGGACGTGAGCGATCACTTTCCAGGTACAGCATGAACCTTAATACGTAGGTGCCAGAGGTTGTTGAGGGAATTAAACGGCTGTCAGGAATGCGAAAATAAGTGATCCTCCTCACCAATCGCTTTAGGAGCGAGAATTACCGTGGAACAATGATCGAAATAAATTGCACGGCTGTCGTAGAGGGAATTAACGGAGAGGCTGATACTTGGAAATGGAACAGACGAGACGATTGAATGGCTATCGCATGTTCTAATCAAAAGGGAAATAGCCTTCTGAATTACGAGCATTTCCACTTTATAATCCACTAATTTCAGATCTTTTGTGAACAAATAAGAAGAGAAAGAAATGTGACTCTAGTTAGACAATGCAGAGTACCAGAAGTTCTAGGCCTTGCATCAAATCTTCCTACATAATACGTACTGTATTTGAAATTTGCTGATGAAGATTCGTCCCTTTTCAAGAAACTCGAAGCTCAAAGATCAAGATACGACGCAAGCAGAAAGACAAGGCTGAAACACAGATGATTAAAGTAGAGCAGAAGATTCGACGAAACAGACGACATGTAAAGAAAGAGAAAGGGGCGAGGAGAGAGAGAAAAGTATGCAGTACGATGAAAGTCCGCAGAGAAACGCAAAGTCGGGAGTTGTGTATCTATGGATAACGAGCTTCCTCTCTTGCTCGGCTGCCTGTTACCGCTAATGATCTACCGTTCTGCTTTCTGCTCTTCGCTCCGAGTCTGAGTAATCTAGCCCCGCTGGAACCCTAGAATCGCGAAAACGGTCTTTATATTGGCGCACGTTCAAAAGCGAATTCGAATCAACCGGCCGTATCGCGTCCTATCGCGTCATCGCGCTGCTTCGCGCCGCGTCCCATTCTTATCGCATTGTGCGGTCTTTCGTTAACGCGTGTATATTCACGCGACCCTCACACACTTTCCTCAACGCATCTGTTCACATCTGCGTTTCGCAAATAGCTTGGGTTGCGACTGAACATTGACGCTCCCCACATTTTTTGCCCCGCCCTCACTTTTATCACCAAACCACCTGCCCGCACCATTCATTCAAAAACTCCTGCTGTTTCACTTTATCCGCGGTAGTTCACATCTGCTGATGTTACACTGATCATTAATGCAGACTTCTGTTTTTGTTGGTCTCGATCATGTTAGCAAAGTCTTGAACTATTAATTACGTATTTCACTATCTTCAAATCGTAATTTGTAAAAGCGATAATATTGGTATTAATTATATTTGTGTATTCTCTTCCATCGTTAGTAAATCAACGGGAACAGTAATTATATCGCAGCGTTATTCACTTTTTTTCCTTTACTAAACTAGACAACCGCAAATGTCCAATTATACATATACTGGATGTTTCAGGACACATGGCCAATAATTTAAGGGGTGATTCTAGAGACTAAAATAAACCAGAAATAAAGAATACTAATTTTTCGTTCCAAGCCTCGTTAATTAGTTATTAAACATTAAAGAATGGCCCTTGAAAGTAGGCATTTCGCGTGCGAATTAACTGTTTTCAAAATTTGTAGTTTTTTTATCTGAAAAAATTATTTTCGTATCCTTCGAGAAATTTGACATAAAAAGTAATTCCTGAGTTTTTCTCGTAAAACTCATAGTTTCTGAGTAAAGGATTCTTAAAATATAAGAATCGTGATTTTTCGAAAATTTGAACTTTTTACTTTTTTTATATGGNTTCAAAATTTGTAGTTTTTTTATCTGAAAAAATTATTTTCGTATCCTTCGAGAAATTTGACATAAAAAGTAATTCCTGAGTTTTTCTCGTAAAACTCATAGTTTCTGAGTAAAGGATTCTTAAAATATAAGAATCGTGATTTTTCGAAAATTTGAACTTTTTACTTTTTTTATATGGAACTATAAGTTCTGCGAAAAAAACTCATAAATCACTTTTTTCTCAAAATTTCTTAAAGAATATGAAATAATTTTTTTCAGATAAATAAACTGCAAATTTTGAAAAAAAAAATTAATTGGCAAGCGGGGTGCCTACTTTCAGGACCTATTTTTTAATGCTTAATAACTAATTAACGAGGCTTTGAACGAAAAATTAGTATTCTTTATTTTCGGCTTATTTTCGCCTCTAGTATCACCTCTTAAATTATTGATCATGGATCTTGAAACAACCTGTATGTTTCACTAGGAGCCTTTTCAAAGGTTATTGTTCGAATCGACTTCGTAAGTTCATAGTCAACATTCATATTTCACGTACTTATCAACCTGGCTATGACAATGGGCGAGGTAATTTTTCTGAATACATTATTTGCAATTCACTTATCCAAGTCTAAAAGTCAATTTCCATTGTAATAGGATCATTTTCTCAAACGAATTTTTATCGTCTAACGGACATAATGAAAAAGTTTTTGGAATAATATTGAGTAACAAACAAAGGGGTCAAGAGAAACATTTTCTCCTTGTTGCATCATTTTGATAATATTCAGGATAGATTCGTTACTACTCATGACACGAGAAACTTACATCATTATTATAATTTCGTTTTGTTAGTCGTAAAAGTATAAAACTGCGGAATAATTTTTTTGGATGACTTCGAATGATGGCAGGTTAAAAGGCAAGAAAATTAAAGCAACAGCTGACACACGTTTACTTTAAATGTACACCGCTTCAATTTCTAAAAGTTATAGCGCACATTTATTCAACCGTGTTTCAAAGAGAGAGCACGAGGGAGAAAGAAGACGGTCGGCGAAAGCAGTATTAATTGCCGGGATTTGAATGAATTCAACGCACCAGTGAAAACATCGCCGTTTCCCTTTTCGCGACAATAGACAGCAAGATGAATTCGGAGATCTGGCTTCGATATTTCTTTGACAAGATTCTGCCTCCGTTTCCAGGAATTCGTTTACGAGATAAATTCAACGCCGCTTTCCTTTCAATTTCAAACGTACCGTTCCAAGCGTACCGTAATTAAAATAATCCCGATTCCCGTTTCAAGTTAACGTGCCATTGCATAAGAACGCTGTGCTAAATTAATTCTAAAAGTATTTTGCAATTAAGTTAGATTTCATCTCGCTTATACAAATTTCGTTTAAAGTGAACGGATTAGATCATAAGAATCTTCCTCATATGCTCTGACATCACACAGTGTTCCTTTTAAATATCATACGTAAGCAGCGCGAATCATTTTTTTCCACTTATGAAGATAGTAAAGTAGAGGCATGAGTCACGGGGGCGTATTTAATATGTAATATTCACAGAAGCTCATAAAATTGTAATGTGAAGGATACATACGCGTAACAGGATAGTTTATGACGGAGGTGCGTGCGCCTAGTATCGTTACGGATGGCGTAATGCCAGGAGGTTTATTATTAACCGCAAACTGGCTAGCTTAAAACTCCTTCCCGTAAGCTTCAGTGCGCAGTTCCACCCTTGCACCATCGCATTAAGAGGGCGCGGCTAATCCTCGGGTGACACGTTAATGCGAATTTGCAGATATCAACGTTGCATGGAGAATTTATCCAACCGCAACGTCGGCGTTTCTAAACTTACTCCGTGACTCGAACTTAATTAAGATTATAGCACGCTGCTCTTCACGCCGTTTAGTTTTCAGAGATGTTGGAGAGTTGGCAGTCTTTACTGAGAGAACGAATATTTTCTTGATAGAAACATTTCAGTGAACGCACGAAAGGATGTTAGCCTCGACTACCTGGAGAATAATAGGTTGAGGATAAAGTTTATCCGTATTCTATAAAGAAATTCAAGCAATATTTTCTTATACGTACAATTAATTATTTGGCTCATGACTCATTCTAGTATAATTTACATTGCTAGTTTAAATTGCTTTTTAAATTACTAGTCTAAAATTGTTATCAACACTTATATTTATGGTTCCCTTCCTCTTTGACTAAATAAATTTCCAACAACATTTGTTAATTGGAATTCGCCTGGTGACTTTCTGGCTCGCAGTAGGAAATTTTTGGTGCCAGAGAGAACACAAAATTACGTCATGCATATTACACTCGAGATATGGCACGAAAGGTAACTTATGAGGCCATATCGCTAATTACACAAGTTCTCATCTCTAATCCGGTGAAAGCAAGAAGGAATGTCGGATACAAAAATTTAATTACAAGGGCCTTGTTTAGCATTTTCTCTAGTTTTGCTGTAAGCTGACTGAAATTGGTATCGTCACGTAGATGCGATTAACTTGTATTCGAAACGTTATATACAGGGTGTTCCCGGGTCCATGGTCAATAATATAAGGGGTTATTATTATTTATACAGGGTGTAAACCTACAGGTGGGATATTTTTTAAGGACGTGTTCTAAGGTCAAAAATAAGACGAAAACGAGGAGAGAAAAAATTGCGTTTGGGGCTTCGTTAGTTGTTTATTAAAATTAAAAAATTTGACATTTTTGCCCCTAAAATTGACAATCCGACGCGCATCGGCAGATATTTTTTGCGTACGCGCAGCTGATCACGGTCGATCGATGTATGTCGATAACTAAGAATAGGACCGTACCTATAAGAAATTTGTGGGCTCACCTCGGGTACTGGAGATTATAAATTATTATAAAATGATGTATTCTGGCATTCAACCTGATTACTCGTTAAATCCACAAGAGCATATCGATACTCGCTCTATGGGATTTTCGAGTCAGGAGGGTGAATGCTCTCTTCTATGTATCCAAACGAAATATCCATACGAGTACACATGCACCAGACACGAAATACACAGTCGAAATATCCATACGAGTACACACAGACGCACCAGACACGAAATACACAGCCGAAACCCACACTACACACTAAGCATACTATGATTCTGAATAAACGACATTTTTAAGCCGTAATCCGTTTCGCGACGCACGTGGAGGATAACTAAGAAAGAATTGTTGAGAGGTTAACAGAAGCACGAGATAGTATTTTGTTTTCGACCGCCCGCGCCGTGCTCATTTATACGGACTCTGTTTGCTTCACAATTCGAAACCAGTGAAGTTTCTGTTGAGATGTTGAGTTGATTCGCGATAGGTCATTGTACGTGCGCTGAGACGCGTATGGAAGCCTAATTCATATGAATAATCGCAGTGCATGTATGCTTATTTTAGTAAATGGTACAAATGAAACTCTTACAAATAGACAATCGTGGCCAGGACTATCATAGAGTGTGTATGTTGTGTCTTAATAAATACTATAGACGGGATATTTTCTTATATATATTTCTTATGTATATATTAAGGCTAGAGGCTAAAATAAGCCGAAAATAAAAAATACTAATTTTTCCTTCGAAGCCTCGTTAATTAGTTATTAAGCATTAAAAAATGGCCCCTGAAAGTAAACAACTTTTTATTTCTGAAAAAATTATTTCATATTTTTTAAGAAATTTTAATCAANTAGACGGGATATTCTCTTATATATATTTCTTATGTATATATTAAGGCTAGAGGCTAAAATAAGCCGAAAATAAAAAATACTCATTTTTCCTTTGAAGCCTTGTTAATTAGTTATTAAGCATTAAAAAATGGCCTCTGAAAGTAGACAACTTTTTATATCTGAAAAAATTATTTCATATTTTTTAAGAAATTTTAATCAAAAAGTGATGTACGAGTTTTTTTCGTAGTACTTATAGTTTCATAGAAAAAATTCAAAAGGTCAATGTTTCGGAAAATCATTGTTTTCGAATTTTAGGAATTTTTTTCTCAGAAACTATGAGCTTTACGAGAAAAACTCAGGAATTACTAATCGTGTCAAATTTCTCGGAGAATACGGAAATAATTTTTTTAGAAGACAAAAACCTTTCAAAAAAGTTTGAATTTTTCTCAGACAAAAAGACAAAAGACAAAAAGCTTTCAAAAAAGTTTGAATTTTTCTCAGAAACAATGAGTCTCAACTTTTTATTTCTTACAACTTACCTTCGAACATGAAACATTCCATGATTTATAACGATTAATTTAATTCGTTGTTTTTCGACCATTTGGTCTTTTGAATTTTCTTTTATGAAACTATAAGTTCTATAAAAGAAACTCATACATCACTTTTTGCTCAAAATTCCTTAAAGAATATGAAATAATTTTTT
>SMSR01003354.1:9526-25764 GCA_019453355.1 Ceratina japonica
AGCGCTGGGATAAAAATTCCCTCACGCGAGCAGTGGAGTTCCCTTCCCCTTTTTTCCCCTCGATATTTCGCTCCCCATTTCTACTCTCCTCCTGCATCTTCGTTGAAATATCGAGAAAAAAAAGGGAAGGGAGTAAAATAAAAGACGAAAACCTTGCGTGAGGGAATTTTTCTAACAGCGCTGGTTCTCTTTAATTGAATTCTTGGCACGGAGCGAAAGTGCTTTCTATTTTAGAGGTGCACCATTGGCTGGGAAGATGCAGGAGTCTGGGCTGCCCTTCGGAGCACGAATGCTTCCTCCGGAGGCCGGAGAACAACTGTATAAGCCCGTCGTGTAAACACGAACCGGATTGCGTAACGACGAACGGTAATAGAATATAAACTAATTGCTGCTGTAGGAGGCTTTTTATTGTCCTGTTGCAATTGTTAAGTGGACGAGACGACGAGCGAGCACTGTCGCGGATGGATGTGCCCGCGGGGACAAACCTGCGTAGCCGATGTCCTACAACCTTGTGTATCGTACGTCTGCGATGTTAAACGGTCTTGCGAGTTAAAGAAGGTGGCGAGGAACGATTCCTCTTCCTTTTCGAGAAGGTTCTTGAGAAACAAGAGTGAATCGTCGGAAATCGAGGTACTCCAGTATTGCTTTATATAAAGATATATTTCAGATATTTTTAGATTCGTATAAAAAGATAAATTAAGCTAAGAGAATGAACCCTTACATAGAAACACTGACAGAGTATTGACGTTTTAACAATTATATATATGTATAAGTTAATTATAAAATATATTTGCAGACTCGAGGGAACGAGTCCCAGGACGAGCTGGGAAAAAGGACAGAGTGAGTTTCGTTTAATTCGTATCTTCTTTTATATGTATAGAGAATGTAATGATACTAAAATTGATAACGTTTGAAAATCAGTACTCCTCGGTTGTGGCTCGACCACTTGAATTCGAAGACGGAATTAGACGCCATCGAGCTTTGGATTAAAAATGCCGAAGAGCAAAAAGATTTCAAGGTAACTTTTTTAATTTACTCAGTTATAAGGGTGAGGCGCCATGACTGAAACAATACATCTTCACATTTCCTTGATGCATTTATTCCTATCATCGATAACAGCCAAGTAGTTCAGGTGGCCTGCTTTAGGCGCCTCACCCTATAAAGCGAAATAGTAGCTTTATACCTAAATAACTCGTGGAGAAAAACCGTGAGAGATTTATCAGAATTTCGACGGTCTCCCCGAAAATCGAATCAATCCGTTGCACAGAGTGGTTTTGACTCGCAGCAATTTGGCGTCTGGCTGCGATCCATCAAGAACATCCTCGACTCCGGCAGCTACAGGGACTGGCTCGAGGAGATTCTGTCGTCGCGCGGCGAAGAATTTCGAAAATGGGTACGAGCCTCGCACGACAGAGTCGATCTACCGTCGAGGACGTTCCCCGGACCGGGAGGACCGCGTACGCTGACAGAAAATCCATACCCACTCCGAGATACCGGAACGGTGAGCGCACCATCGGAATTTTGATCGAACGTCCGCCCGACGGGAAATTGTTTCCCATTATTTGCAAACTCCCGGTAAAACCGATTCTGTCGATCGCCGACGAAATCTTCTACTTTCTACGCGAATCTCTGATAATATTGGGTGCGAAACGCGGTCGTAGATGTAAAAATAGGAGCTGTTCCGGAGAGGATGAAACTGGGTCCGCGTGATTGCAGAATACATCGGACGATTTGAATAAACGAGTCGAAGAGATCGAGTCTTTCTTGCGGGAGAAAAATTTGACGAGCGTCCTCGAGAAAATACTCGTCCCGAACAGGATTTTATTACCGCCGCACACTGCTCTCGAAACGGCGCTGCTGAATAATCTCAGGGAATCGAATCGCTCCCTGTTTTTCAATTACCTACTCAAATACCCGTTCTATGTGGGGAATCAATTTTTATCGGTCCAACCGGCGAAGGTCGAGAACGCCTACGACAGGCCGTACCTCGTGCTCCCAGTGAAACGCGTCGACGACTTGGCGAACGCGCCGATCGTTAATTCTGAGACGAGGAGCGAACTGGATGGTAATCGGGCTAATGCTGATTTCGTGAGTACTCGTTTAGTTCGATTAGAAGTATCTCTTTTATCTCCTCAAAATCGTATAAATAGAGTGACTCGTAGATATTTAAATCAAACGTATTCTGTAAACGATTTTCCATGTAACTTATTTTCAAGACTGTCCAGCGGAATAATTTGTCACCTACAAGAGAGGAATCACTGTCTTTATGGACAGAGAACGCAAAGACTCCTGTCACTGTCGAGGCTTCGATTAATTCGAACGGAAAAGGATCGAAGGACGAGTCTCGGTACTTCGACGACATCCCCATAGATATTTTAGAATCATTCCTCAAATCTAGACAATCGTCTTTCGTCGATGAGAAAGAACGTGATCGAGATGTACGATCTTTTAATTTATTCTCCGTATACTTATCGAACCTATATATGTATATCTATTCGAGTTGCTCGACCACTTCCTCAGAATTTACCTACGACGCGAGATGAACACGATCGAAATTTCGAGTGGAGTTCAATGACCCCTGGCGAAATTCGTCCAGACAGAAACGAAGACGTGAATCATTTTTCTCTATTCAATGACGATCGTTTCAAAACCGATGAACCGAGGATCAGCATTTTCGTCGACGAATCAGGTAAGCCCGGGGAAAAATGGTCAGGTATAACCGTATATGACTGTATATCGTTATATGTATATGACTATATACGAATTTTGTATGTTATCATACATATATCGGATAGCATATATGGCATAGCAATAGCATATGTGAGCTTCCCCAAAATCGACACAATATATTATAAATGCACTCCTGGCTCTGTCCTTTATTGACGAAGCTTCTCTGGACTATAAATCAAATAGTGGACGCGTAACTCGTTGTCTATTCATCGTTCATTAATCAAATGAACAAACAACGAAATTATCGGCGCGAACGGATAACCGGGAGGGGCCCGATCGCGAACGCCGTTTAATCGCGTCGGGTAAAAACCGATACGTTGCAAATGTGATTTATCGTTCCGCGTTGGCCCCCTTGCACGCCCCGGGCTATCAATTAAACGAACTTACCGTCGTTAACGTAACGACTCCAATTTAGTAGCTGTCGCGAACGAAAACGTGTAGACAAAAAAAGGAATAATTGCGGGCAACGATTCCTGGTGACCGTGATGACTCGAGAACCCGGTTCAACGGCTCGATCGGTTTTAATTGGCGGTGTTGGCGAAAAAATGGCCAGCCGGTTCGACGCTCGTTAAAAAAGTTCGCGAAACCGAGAACGCAAGTTCGAAACGCATCGTATCATCGAAGACCAGAGCCACTCGAAGTAACGATTAAAATAATAGAAAATAGCGGGAATTTCGCGTGAAATGTTTGTAAACCAAATGAGTTTCACCCGTGAGTCAACGCTGTTTTTGACTAATTGAAACTAGTTCCTGAAAGTATTGAGAAACGCTCCTACTGGCAGCCACCGCCTAGAAATCAGTCGACCAGTTTTGAGCGTTTGTTATGGGGCCGAACCCGGCGAGACCCGCTCGTCTTTGATCCGTTTCCAGACGGGAGTTCAGGCCTCTCTTAATTAAGGCAACCAGGAAGCGGCTGCGATTTGAATACTTTAAGCTTAAACGGAAGGTCGTAGAATCGTTGCGCAACATTTCGAATTCCCGCGATAAACGTTTCCTAGATGCAATCGAGCTAACGATAGTACTATTCCGTCGCGAGATCGACAATGAGAAGTTTCTTAGATGTTCGAGGTAGCGATGGGCACTATAGAAAAAAACTATCGATTTAGGAGATAGTAACCAATAGTTAGTTAGTTTTAGCCGAGAATTAAAATTAGTCGATAGTGACCATCACTAGTTCGCGGGAGATATTAGAAAAATTCAGACAGCGTCCTGCGTTTCAGACGACGATCGGTCTATTAATCATTCGGGACGATTGAGCGACGATCATTTGTCATCGGAACCGAACGAGAACGACGACGATTCGGACTTGAATCTATTGTACGAGTTGAATAAGGACGGCCTGTTGCCTTATATACAAACGTTGATGGAAGTGATAAACGCGGAGGACGATCGAACGGAACCGAGTCCCGACGAAAGTTTAATAAATACTTTTACAATCGGCAGAACCGGGGAAAAACCTATGACGGACGAATCTAAATTTACAACCGTTAAAAAAACCGAGAATGATTATTCCGTGGGAACAGAGCCCGTTCAACAGGTTTGGATTTTTAATACTTCAATAATTTAATTTAATGCTTCATAATTTTATACGTATTAGTATGTATATATGTGTATGCATATGTATAGTTATCGAATTTTACCTGTAGAAAGAAAGCGAGAAGACCGTGTCCATTTATCCGAGGCAGGAAGCTAATGTTCAGCAATTCGACAACCCACCCAGTTACGGTGCCAGCAACGCAGATTCGTTTTCAGGATTACTCGTACAGTGACTACAATCGGACTGATTCGAAATACTTTAACGATCAACGATAGTTAACAATAGTTTATTCACGGACAGAAGCCCATTGTAATGTACAATCAAATAAAATGGACAACAAAATGTATGTAAAATTCTAAATAACCAGAAACAATCAACAAGCACATCGTAGTAGCAACAAGTGCAGCTTGCATTTAATAAACTGTAAACAGACTTAGGCCAGTTTTAAAATTCACGGCTCAAATATACTATATTAGCGTAGTAAAACCGGCGGAAGGTTCAGTATTAATGGGAGTCACTGTAGACGGTATATTGATGGAATTATTGCGGTCACGGAAACGTAATTGAAATTACTGTAAAAAGAGATCGACGCGTGGCTGATGGTCGATCTCGTCGAAAGTAGGGAGGTGAAATGAAGCGCGAAAGAGTGGTTCAGGAAAACTTATGTAAGTCGTGAAATCATTTCCATCCTGTCATTAACTTCCATGCGTTACACGCGCCGGAATGACTTTCTTGTCGGAGGATCACTTTCGTTGCGTGAAACATGACAGTTCCTAGAATAATCCAAAGAATCATTGTTGGTCACGCGGTGCTTGAAAAATGAAAACGATTGCATGAAAACGCGTAACCCAGTAACATTGACAATGATCCGCACGATCGCATTCTTCCGACCAAAGAGATTTACGAACAGATTTACCAAATTTAATTGCCAGGAGATTTGAAAATTTCGATCGCACGACGTTTTATTCACTTCGAACGGGAATTATTGAACGCTACTAAGTGATTAGGAATTTAGAAAAATGCCGATTAGAAACGAGATTCATAAATGAATGATATTAGATAGAATCGCGTTTCCATTGGAATTTGCAGCGTTAGTGATTTGCAGATCGAAAAATGTGAATTTTCATCGTGTTTTGCTGCTGCGCAACCCATCGGAGGCGGTAATTTCCATAAGTCGGTGTCTACCTGGAGCAGAAGGGAAGGTGAGAAAGTGGTGGAGGTTGTCGAATATTACAACCGCGATGGAGAACGGTATCGGGTTAGTCCGTCGTCGATCGTGGTACCGCGAACTACGGATACCGTCTCGTTTATTCCGCGTGTATCGTCGACACGCCGAGGATCCACGATCTCGCTTCTCACTGGCTACGTAGGATAATAAAGGTCAACGGGTTCCCTCCTGAGGTGAGCGCTCTTCGTCTTTCGACACGCTTCTTCATCGAATCGTCGGACTTTCTTATTTCGATCCGAGCAAAATTAGATCTTAACAAACGACGATCAACGTTCTCTCGTCTTGTTGTCATTCCTGAAGAAGAAGAGAGAATTACGAAGTACACTTGCCCCAAACGATTTTCGTTTCAATTGCACCTGACGACAGAATCGTTTAAAGTGCCTATACATTATCAATTACTCAAATTCACTTTTTTTTGTCTGAGCAGCATTCGATCGCAAATTATTGACTTACTTGATTACTGACTTCTTAGCTTACTTGATCACTGACTTATTGACTTGCTCAATCACTGACTTATTGACTTACTAATAACTTCATTTACTGAGTCACTCGCTCAAAAACTTGTTTAGAAAATTAAAAGAACATTAAAAACACCATTTCCCGTAGATTTTACTATGAGTTCTTCTGACGACTCACGAGTTTTCCTTATTTCCTTGAAAATGCGTTAATCGTAGCGAGAGATTTTCGCTCGTTCGCAGATTTGCGTTAAACAATACGCGAGAAGTTGCGAGAATTGTGTAACGACGAAGGAACGTCGTCCGATATGAGTACACGCGGTGTACATACACGCGATATAAGATGCTGTGAGATAATCGAACGCGCAATCTGAACAGTGGATCTAATTATGCGGGAAACAACATCTGTCCCTAACGAAGAAGAAAATTAGGACGGATTCAGAATTGAGCAAATCTGAAGTAACTTTCGAAAACAGTTCCATTGTGTGGTAATTCGACATCTCGGGGTTCCTGCGGTTTTACACGTTCTTTTGATTCGCGACGGTTCAGAGAAGAGAGTTCGATCGCCGAGGCAGCTCGATACGTCATATAGAATAAATAAGTCTCCCATAAGCAATCCGTAGGTACTATCTCCCGCGTATCTCGCCGCGCGGTTTAAGTACCTTGGCATTAAGAGTCGCGGAATCATTCTACTTTTCCCTTGAAACGTTCCCACTAGGTTCGTCGCACCGTGTCTATACACACGCGCTCTTTATGGAGTATACAAATAACGGTCCACGTTTTACATCCTCGATGAGAAATTCGCTAGAGGGAAAATAAAAAAATAACGGTTAAGTACTCGCTATATATATGTTTCATTGTCCGGTATAAATAAACCGAGTTATGAAAATTTTGATTGACGTACACGCGATGTGACGAAATGCAAAACGTTACAAGGATTTATTACAAGAAGCCAGGCTGCCGATGATTTCGATTGCGTGACTGTTTTATGGGTGCCGGTAATAATAATGATTATCTCGACGCGAGGCTTCACAGACGGCTGGAAATAATTTATTTGATACGAACCGTCCATGTCTAGTCGCCTCCGCTTCGTTCAAGGGATTTTCAAAGAAGTTTTATGGAACGCGTTTGGAAATTGTCGATCGGCGCGTTTCTTCGGGAAAAGGAGTGTTATGATTTCCATCGTAATAGATCGGCGGAATCGTGGTAACGTAAACGAGGAAGCATCCCACACTTTCTTCGGTGATCTTTGTGACAGAAAGCCAGACTCTGGAATTATGTCCACGTGTCGTAATAGTTATAAAACGGTGTTAAATAATCGTTCCGTTCTATTGTATTCTAGAGAAAAATTCGATGATTGAAAAACTCCATTTGGTCCAAACGTTAATAGAAATAATTGCACATAGTAGATACGGTTAGAGGTGGTCATGGCCAATATCGACTAATTTCAACTATCGACTATTTAGTCGATATTTTCTAGTCGGCTGAAATTAGTGATGGGCACTATCGACTGTTTAGTAATTAATCAGAATAAAATACTGTCGACTTTAACTAAGATAGATAGAAAACGGTTTATGATTGCAGTTTATCTATAATGCAAGCAGCCGCCTGAAGTTGGTTCGATTTAGTCGACAAATAAAAAGAATCAGCCGACTAAAAGTATTATAAACATCCAAGTAGTAGCAACGATTTAAAAAATATCAGAAAGAAAGAAACAGCGTCCGAAAATTAATCTGTTCGCACTAGGGACTCTCGTGATGGGAAATACAGATATGGGAGACGCGGGACACCTGTAGCGAGTTCTGATAAGGAACATTCTCGGTCGAGGGCACGAAATTTATTCTTGCGACAGACGGGCGTCCGATCGACGGACGGGATCGGCGCAATTAGCTTATTACGCCGGTGGAAGTCTGGCGATAAAAAGTCCGCGGCCAGGCAACCGGGAAAAAAGTCCAGCTGGAAAACTGTGCGTGAGTTTCGTAATTCTCACGCACAGAGTCGGACTCCGGGCAGTGAACGTAACGGTATCGAAGGTGTGTACGTATGTACGTACAGTTGTGCACTGAATCTCGCAGGTTCACGCCGGCTGGCAATGCCCTTTTAAACCGGTTCCAAACGAATATTCGATGATCAACGAGTATATACGTATTTGTCATTCGCCGAGGATTAATATTAATGATTCCGCGTGACGTATAATGGATAGAAACGGTCAGAGATTTCCAACACCGTTCTTCGATTTCCAATCGAATTATTAAATTCGACGTCGATCGAGAATAAGGTGCAGTCGTTTCGATTTCGCGAACCTTCTTCTGTAAAATTCTTGGATTTCAGGCGGGAGTGTACAATTGCCGGAAACGTGTTCACATTTTGCATAACGTATCTCCATCTGCGGAGAGGATGGAATTATGGTCGCGTAACGCCCGATATAATAAGAAGCGCAGAAGGAAGAGAGACAACGAAGATGGGACGCGCAAAAACGTAGCACCGTTCCAGGACGAAGTTAACAGCGGCCCGTTTCGCGGTTAGAAAGCATCGTTATAAATCGTCCCCGGGCCGGGCAATCTGGGAAAACGATCTTGAAGAATGGGACACGTCGGTCGGAGGCGCATCGGCACGCTCTTCGCGAATTCGTTTCATCGATTCTACGTGACCTGACTGCGTTTTCCTCCTCCGCGAACCGTGAAACGCGATAAACCGTTTAATCGCGAGTTAATTGGATGGAATTGATAACGATTCGGCCGGTCGAAGTTTACATAAACAGCTGCGAATCTCGAGCAAGCGAAATTCTGGGACTCGCGGACGAGAATAGAGATCGTGTATGCAGACAGATTCAATTAAAATTTGACATCGACGCGGATTCCCGAAACTCTGATGAATTTCCTCGTGACGCAACGAATCAATCCAATTTCCATTGGAATTAAACAATATCGGGGACCGCGTTCGGCTGATATACGGTTTGCAATTAAAATTCAACCATATTTTTATTAGTACTAAGTACTAAGTAATGTAGTTTATTAAAAGTTTAAGAAGTTCAAAAAAAAAGCGGCAACCAATTACACATAATATGTATCGTCAATATGTAATGTAATATGTAACGAGGAAACGATCGGTAACTATGATTAGTAGGGTGTCACAGTTGTTGGAATTTCTCTTTTCACTCTTTACGACGAATCTTTATCGAATCGAAGGGTCGGGATAGAAAGTCCGAGGATCGTAGCCCGCGGGCTACTTCTTTCCACTACCCTTTCAGCGAAAAATACGACTCGGCTCGGATCGTCATAAAATTTGCAGTCTCACGACTTCGACCAATGCTCCGCTAAGCTTTTATCGGTTTACGGATAATTTAACCCTTTCGGTACGAGTGCTCTGTCCGCCGTGACAATCCCACTGTATACGAGATGCCGTGCCGAAAATTTGCACATCAGTGATCTTCATACGCCGCTCTTACCACACAGGCCATTATTAAATTATTGTCGGATGTATCCGGCGCTCGTACCGAAAAGATTAATCAAACCTACCAAATCGATATCATTTCGAAGAGAGTCCTTTCTAATCGTTGAACCCGATTTCAGATGAGCTGTAATTGTCCACTGACCCCTTCGACGGGTCCGACGCTGGCGTCGACGTGCGGCGGCTCGTCCTTCATGCTCTTCATGGGCCTCCTAGAAGTGTTCCTCCGCAGCCAGTGCGACCTCGAGGACCCGTGCAACAGGCCCACCTCGCCACCGACCGTCAACTCCAGGTAAACCAGGAACGTCTCTCCCTTGTCTTCCCGANTGCGGCGGCTCGTCCTTCATGCTCTTCATGGGCCTCCTAGAAGTGTTCCTCCGCAGCCAGTGCGACCTCGAGGACCCGTGCAACAGGCCCACCTCGCCACCGACCGTCAACTCCAGGTAAACCGTCTCTCCCTTGTCTTCCCAACTTCCGGTCACTCTCGACGGACCCTTTCCTTCCCTGTAACAGCGTTCCGATTCGTTAGATTTAGATCAATTTAGATGGTCCCCGACGGTGCATCGGAGCGTATCGAAAGAAAATCCGGAAGTGCCGGTCGATCAAACCATTCTAACGGGAACAAGTACCGTCGCGATCGGTTGAACGACACCGAACGCCAAGACGAGACGCTTCTTCTTAATTGTCGCGGACGCGGTTCACGTAACTTGGCTCGCATAGAAACCGCGGGCCCCGTTTGTCTCTCTGTCTCTCGGAAGCGAGCATCCGTGCATACCTATCCGTGAAATCGTTGCGTGTGTATCCACGCGTAATAGCCAGCCGCCGGGCCATTGTTCCAAACATTCTCCCACGTTGCATCACGCTCCTCGGCCCCGGCTGAAAATCCACGCTTGCACCTATGCCCACCGGATACGGACTGTGGCAACCGATTTCGACTGTTACATCTTCCGTGGCCGTGTAACACGCCGCGGCCGCCCGACTCTCGGTTACACGTAATTGGCCGAAATCGAAAGCGCATCGCTCACTCAGTATTAGAGACACTCCTGCCATAATTGCACCGCGACGTTATCAACCACGTTCATCTCGCCGATTGTGCATCGCACGGTTTCAGTTTCCCGGAAGAGTCCGAACGAAATCGAGTTTCTTCTATACACGAAACGCGCGTTCGAAAATGATTCGATCGACGCGAATTTCAGAGGAATTACGCCGGGATTTCGTAATAACGATGTAAATACCAGCATTACGCAGAAACGATTCCCCGCCCGGTGAGTAATTATCGCGTTTCGAGGCGACGCAACACGCATTCCGTAAGATCGAGTCGTTACCCGTTCGGGTATTGTTTCATTGAACTTGTTTTACGTGACGCCGCGCCGCTCGGATGCGCCGAGGGATCAACCATTATTAACCGATTTCTCGGGAGATACGCGCTCATCGATTCATATGCATTTAATTAGCTTGTTTTCGCGTTTCCCATGCGTGAATTACACAACCTGCGGCCTGGAACTGTGTAACTAATTGGACACAGGATCTCTTCTCCTGTTGCAGATTTTTTCCGATGAAAATATCATTTTTATGACGATCGAAGTGCGAATTTTATTTCCCCGATAATTGTACGTGCGTGGAAGACGATTCGGAATATTAAAAGTTGAACGTATGAATTTTTAAATAGGCAGTAAATATTTTATTGTGGAAAAAGAATTACCGATGATTAATGAAAATCGTGTGCAACGTCGATATTGACAGTGACGGTGATTAACGATAAAACGGTCGGTAAACAGTCGAGACAGTCTCGTGGAATTGGAAGATCGGTTTGTTCCGTTCTCATGTATTTCTTTTGTCTCGTGGAAGTCGCGACGGAGGAAATCGGTTATTTAACATACGGAAAATTTTGTTATTCGAGAAAACGGTACTGGCGACGATGACAAACGACTCGAAACGTTTTATAACCGCGGGAAATAAGAGGATGGGTCAAGTCACGGAAATGAAACGGCGAACAATGAGCGAGCAGCCAACGAGTTGCATAAATCAGTTTAAAGCGTTTTTTTGATTACTCATTGTTGTTATGGAAATTATAGAATTACGCTGATCAAGAATCTGGCTGTCATGCCGGCGATGACTGGCGAGATGCGCCTCTAAGAATAGCAATTGTAAACAGGCTTCTCTGTCAATAGGAAATTGTAAAAATGTTTATTCGCGCTTTTAATTACTATATGAATTATGATCGCTTTGCAATCAACGTTAACGGATTCGCAATGGGCCTTATGTAAGGATACACAGGAATCGACATTGATCATTCATTTATAACAACATCTAGAAGAACGATGAACGTGATCTTGAATAAAAGTTACTTTTCTATGAAATGGCTGTAAACTTCAATTCTAACGAAAAATTTTAATTAAATGTGACTCCACACCAGGGGGAGAGTTTCACAGAAATGTTACCACCTGTGAAAAATACGGAGGGCTCCAAAAATCGTGAAATTCGTTTGACATAATTTATGGATGGGTCCTTACCGCGTCCCTCGATTCGGAATATTGTTTTTCGTCAAAGTCGCGTGATCGAATTAGCCAAAAACTTGGGTGAATCTTCCACTGGCTCCGATGTTCTACCGAGCATTCCGTTCGACTGATGACATTCAAAACACCATTACCTCCCGCTTGAACAAACTCCTGAGAAATCCACCTTTCGCTCGGCGGTCGGCCACCTGGCCAGCCTAGGACTCCCGTTCCTTTGACCCAGTTTCTAATTCGCGTGCCATCCTAGGAAGATGCGTCGACGTCCGCCGTTAAAACGACGCCAAAGACAGCCGATCCCTCGTGCAAAGTAAAAGTGAAATCGTAACCTTGTTCGCGATAAAATTACGCGCCGCTCGTTTCGCAACGAGGGGGGCTATGTACCACGTGAAATCGCGCCCGAACTCGACGAAACTTGACTTTGACGCGGCAATTACACCGGTTCCTATCGCCGACTCGTACGCTTTCCTCTGCTCCCTTTACCTTTTTTTCTATAGTTGTTATGTCAGCGAATAGAAATCGCAGAAATTGGGCCAGTCGCCGTGATACTCGCGTCAATTACCAGGTACGATTTCGTGGTGATCGGTGGCGGGAGTGGCGGCGCAACGGTTGCGGCGCGATTATCGGAAGAGCGAAGATTTTCGGTGTTACTATTGGAAGCCGGCCTTGACGAACCTACCGGGACTCACATACCTTCGTTCTTCTTGAACTTCCTCGGGACCGACATCGACTGGCAGTACAACACCGAGAGCGAGGACACCGCTTGCCTCAACAAGGACGACCGAAGATGTTACTGGCCAAGAGGAAAAGTACATATAATATTCATCATTCGCATATATTCTTATATACTATACGGCGCTCGTCTCCACTTATTATCCGACGTACTGTATGTGACGTTTAGGTGTTGGGAGGTACCAGCGTGATGAACGGGATGACGTACATGAGAGGGTCGCGAAAGGATTACGACGACTGGGCGAAGCTGGGTAACGTCGGCTGGTCCTATCAAGACGTCCTACCGTACTTCATCAGGAGCGAAGATAATCTTCAGGCAAACATCATGGATTACGGTTACCACGGCGTCGGCGGCCCACTCACCGTCACCCAGTTCCCTTATCACCCGCCGTTGAGCTACGCCCTGTTAGACGCTGGCAAGGAACTCGGTGAGTTCGTCGTCAAACGTTTGTTTAACCGTTGCGTAAAACAAATTTACTCGCTCTTCTTCTGTACAAAAATTTGCCAAGATAAATTTGTTAAACCCATTGTCCCTGAAAAATGGGACGCGAGCGTCGGAGGAACAGAAACGCACGTGGAGATTATACAATATCCACGGCGAGCGTCTGCGGTGGGAATAAGCGGCCGAGAAAGTCGGATAAAGAGCTCGAAAACGTTTGGTTTAACAAGGTGATCTACTTAACTCGAATCGCGCGAAACCTGTTTATTACACGTCACACTTTGAGCAACGCTCTCGCTCGGTCTCTATATTCCGTTGTTGTTGTGGCCGAGTCTAACGGCCGGTTTCGGAAAAATTCGTTTACGTAATCGGCGATCGGTGCACCATTTTCATCGCCAGCTTTCCAATGAATTATCGGATACAAGCTGCGTTCCAGTAGCGGATGAATAACCTTGTCACGATTCGTAACTGGTTCATGGTTTGCGGGCTAAACGCCAATTATGCAATTTTCACGCGAAATTTCAGTCGGACTTCTGGACGTCGACTGGAATGCTAATGCCCAGATATACACGGTGTCATTTTAATCGATCCATGCAATTATATATGACGATTATTGTTTATAATTAATGTGAATCATTTTCTTAATTCATCTTCTAAGTAACGATGAAAGCAATAAATTTCCATCGAGAAATTAGCAATAAATATTCCATTGAAAAATTCCTACGGCAATTTTGAGCATAAAGAAGCTTTCGTTTAATTGATTATAGGATACAGGGTGGTCGATTTGAACGGACGGACTCACACCGGGTTCGCGATAGCTCAGACGACTTCGAGGAACGGTTCGCGGCTGTCGACGGCCCGTGCTTTTCTACGTCCGGCCAGGAATCGGCCGAATCTGCACATAATGCTCAATTCCACGGCTACTAGAATCCTGTTCGACAACAACAAGAGAGCGGTCGGCGTCGAGTTCGTTCACGACGGAAAGATTCACCGGGTTTCCGTAGCGAAAGAAGTCGTCGTCAGCGGAGGTAATTCTAACTAACTTCCGATATTAACCCCTTCCCGTACCATTTGACTTAGAAAACTTCGAGCCTTGTTCGTTCTCAGGTCGTTTCCCTCCGTTTTTTATACTCATAACAAACGTTGGACATTCTCGTTGGAGATTGTTGACCACGAGTCCGATTCGTGATACTCACGTTTCTTATAAAATTATGATGTCAGCCTCGTTAAAGTAATAAAAATTACTTGATTAGTGAGGAATTTGATTCCTATCAAATTCCTTTTAAGATACGATCGAGTCAACCGTGACAAATTCATGCAAACTATCAATTATAATTAACCGCGATGTGTTGCAATTAATGTGGCAACAATTTATCCTTTATACACGTATTTAAAACGGGTTCGCTTTAAGAGAACGTTCGAATATAATATATGCCGGTCATAAATATGCTATTCGTATAACAAGTGACAACATCCGACAGACTGAAATGACATATTCCTGCCGTCATGAGAGTCTGTAGTCCGCGCAACTTGAAAGCAATGGGATAATCGAACACGTATAACGTGGAAAATAGAAAAAAAGAGATAGAGGCTTGCCGTCATTTTTCTACTACGATACATCGGAAGATACGACAGAGACCAAGGTAAGAAATGCTACGTCGATCAACTTTCGAGAGCATCGAAGAAGGAAAACAGGAAGGAATGTTCCAACTATTTTCTCACACAAAAAGACTCATTAACAGAGCAGTGGAACGACCAATTCCCTGATCTCGATTATCTTACGCCGGCGAATTCCCATGATCGTACCTACATGGAAACCTAATTTTCCGCTTCCAATTTCAGTTCTCAAATTGCGTTCCACGCGATCGCTTATTAGACAACGGTTATTTGTTTTATCGTTTAGGCGCTGTAAACTCGCCGCAAATACTTCTGAACAGCGGCATCGGCCCGAAGGAGGATCTGAACGCCGTCGGTGTTCCCGTCGTGCACGATCTGCCGGGCGTCGGGAAGAATCTTCACAATCACGTGGCCTACACGTTGGTCTACACCATCAACGATACCGACACGACTCCCCTGAACTGGGCGACCGCGATGGAGTACCTTCTCTTCAGGGATGGCCTGATGTCCGGCACGGGTGAGCAATCAAATCAAATTGATTTTGCAAAACGCGAATCGGAAACATAGTATAATCCATCTGCCATTCTGGACTCCGTCCATTTACTCGATGCCGAAGATCGACGATTATCGCGTTGCGTAATAACTGGTCTAGTTGTCTGAAAAAGAATCGGAGTAAAAGCTCATCGGATCGTGGCGGTTGAATGGGAAACGATTGAGGGTATGCGCTGACCGGGTGAAAGCGCGTTGCACAATGATCTTCGGGTAGCGACTGATGCAACCGTGTTTACCAGATACCGTTTGCCCCGAAATCGATCGAATTGTTCCGTTCAGTACTTCTGTGCCGGATTTCATCCCGTTTAAATTGATTGACGATTGAAAATGCCCTCCTGCCTGCAATCCCAGGGTCGATCAAGAATCGCCTGACATACAAATCGATTAACAATTTTTGCAACGCATTACTATATTTTGTTCCGAAGACAAAAAACTCATTAATCGATGAGTACTCGTTTTATACTCACAATCAGTAATAGTATTAATCCTCTGTTTTCTGGCTCGTTGAAACGTCGCGCTAATAAATGAAATCAATCCAGTATCATTTTCTACTTACATAGTAAAAGTGTGAGGATAATCTCGTGCGTTACCGGAGAACCGTCCCAGTAACGTATGCATCGCTTCAAGGTAATCCGCGAACAAGTTCCTTTCTTACAAGAACACAGATTCGTGAGTCCGACTTTGTCTACGCATAAATTTCCACGTAGACGTGTGACCGGCTTAGGAGAACGCGCGGAAACTGTTCCACGCGCTTTCCTTCTAGCATTCAAATTTCCCAGCGATCTTCGTGGCTCATTACCATTGCGAGAACGCGTCGCACGCGTGTCGCGACGCATTGCGGAATCGCGTCGTCGCGACGTCAGTAATGACTCCAGCGAGCGTCGAAAGGTATGTACGCGTTGGAAATTGCCGCGTTAATTAAACCCACCCACCCAGGAAAGGGTGGAAAGGGGATTCACCGAGCGGAAACACTTGACACTCATAAA
>SMSR01003384.1:9986-25747 GCA_019453355.1 Ceratina japonica
CAAACGAGACAATCGCAATTTTTATTCCAGATCCTAATAAAAAAGTTAAAAACCATGTCCTTTACTATTTTCCTCACGATTTCAATGAATACCAAGTTTTTTAAATTTTTTGTTACACATTCTATAGTAAATTAAGCTCTCTAAAATTCCACAGAAAATAAAGTTCTTTAATCCAATACTAAAAATCTTATACCGTTTCTAAATGTGTCCGAATATTAATGGAAGTCACTGTACATATGTATATACTACAATTATATTCTATATATATATACAATAATTTAGTAATCAACTGACTGTGAGAGATATAACGACTGTTCTCTAAATCAGTCAATAATAAACATTTTAAATAAATATTTTTAATAGGCAAATTGTTCATTAGTCTAATATCAAAGAACCTAATTTCTTTTTATTAATGGTAGTAAACAGTTTTGAACGCATTAATTGTAATTGAGCAAAATATGAGATTCATTAAGGAGGTTCATCTGGTACGTAGCAAGTCAAATGCAAGTAATAGAAAAGGGGAGCTTGATTTAACTAGCATACATGTTAATAACGGAGTTCTCTACTCTACTCTATCTACTCTAAAGATGCAGATTTCGTTTGTTCTGTTTATATATTTCTCGATTCATAGTCACCCAATCTACCTAAATTTGTAATTAAAATATTCGTTAAATGTTTCTCTTTAATATGACATAAGTTTCATTCAAAACTGTCTGTCAATATGTAATAAATTAGCGATAGAAGTCTGGGAAATCACTCTTTTCCATATGACTACATGTAAAATTGTAAAAAATATTTATATTAATATCTCATCATTAAGCTATCCAAGTGACTTAAAAATTTTTTTTGAGCTATCCTAGTATACTGTTATAGACTATCAAAATTTTTTTTGGAAATCTATCTGTTAATTCCTTAACCGGATGAACCTCCTTTAGCGCAGGCATGACGCAAAATTGTTTTCAATAAAATCAGTGCGCACACATTTATTTACGTTACAAGTTTAATTTGATTTAAGAGCGTTGTTTTTAACTTCGCTTGTTGTTAACTGTCTCGTGATTTACAAATGGGAGTGTATTTACCGTCGCGCTGTGTACGATGGAGCTCATTAGATTATCCGATTCCCCTGTTAATTGCATCGCATCAGTAAACATGCGTGCACACGATTTAGTTTATCACTCAATTTCGCATTCGCCGACGACGACGACGTCGTCACCGTCGATACATACATAAATACATACATGCATACATATGTATAACTGAGTTGGTTGTCAACGTGCCGCGATGAGGAAGAAGGGTAAGGGTGAACGAAGATCCTACGGGCAATCGAATTTTCCCGTGAAATCTTCCCGGAGAAACTCGCCTCGGGCAACAGCTACTCAAAGGCCGCCCCGGCACACGTAGGTGAAACGGTGTGAACCCGGCCGCACGGTTCTTGGAATTGGGTTTTTAATTGGCGAGGAGGTTGGCCTCGATGTGACCTACTCCCACTTTACGCCGACGTTTACGTCTCAGAGAAAATGTATTTCGGAACCTCATTTTCCTTAGCCAGCCTTCGACTTATTTTCCCTTCTTCACTTACAGACATAGCAGAATCTCTATTATAGGAACACATCTTATTTTTATTCCATTACGTAAAATTATATTTCCTACTGAAGTACCGTATATAAATATTCTAAGAGCTTATATACATACATATTTAATTCAGTAGGATAAAATCATAAAGCACTGCCTCTATAAAACGAATATATTAATTGATTCGGAATTTTATTGGAAGCTTTGTACNTCGGAACCTCATTTTCCTTAGCCAGCCTTCGACTTATTTTCCCTTCTTCACTTACAGACATAGCAGAATCTCTATTATAGGAACACATCTTATTTTTATTCCATTACGTAAAATTATATTTCCTACTGAAGTACCGTATATAAACTAAAAGCTTATATACATACATATTTAATTCAGTAGGATAAAATCCTAAAGCACTGCCTCTATAAAACGAATATATTAATTGATTCGGAATTTTATTGGAAGCTTTGTACTACCATCCTCTGGCTCTTTACCCGACCGTCACGTCTCACGTGCAGAAAAAAGGAAACACGTCGGAGGAAAGATTCATTAAATCTCGTATCGATTCGAGCGACAATCGCGCGAAACGAATAGGAACGAGAAGTACTGAGAAAATTGCTCGATCCCGGCGAAATCTACCTCGTTACCGGCAATTTTGGTACTCAAGTCAAATTCCGTTTGTGACGGTACGGCGGACGATAACGATCTTTGGTCGATACCGTTTCAATCGGCCGGAGATCCTAGATTTCGAGCGACGGAACGTCGACGACGACGCGACGCGTTTGCCGTTGCATAGACGGCCGGTTCTAGTGGAAATAGGGGAATGCGAAACCGTGGCATGGCGCAGCGTCGCGCGGTAACGTTGCGGCCATGCCGGGCCAGATAGCGTTGCATATTTCATGGTGCACTGTAACGTAATGTACACCTCGCATGGGAAATCCTAACGCGGCCGCCGCGCACTGCCGCGCTACGATGCCCAGCATCCATCCCTGAGACCTGTAACCTAATCTGTTTTGTCCTACGGAGAAACGTCGACGTGAACTTTACACCTACCCACCTGCTTCCTTCCTTCCGTTGCAATCTCCTACCACTCGATGTATCTAAACCCCGAATAAAGTTACGTATTTACTGAAAATTTTAAACAAGTGAAGAAAAATTGGTTGCTGTGTTATTTATCGACAGGAATTTTAGTCCACATTTAATTATTAATCGACAGGAAGTTTACGTCGCTTCGAATAATTTGTGACCCTATTTACCTTTAAGGATGTTCTGGAGGTAGAAACACAAAATATAACCATACATCTCAAACTTGACCATTTTTTTACCTTTTCATAAAAAGGTCAGTTTTATTGGAGATTTCACAATTTTACCGAGGCCTAATGATATGAATAAAAGTATTTTTAACATTTTGTTACGTACTGTTCAAGTAATATAATAATTTAATTCTTTAAAAACCGGATTTATCGAAAGTTTTCATCATCATTTTAAGATAATAATTTAACATGGCTTTACATCTTTGGATTTATAGTACTATACCTTTAATATTGAATCAGAATAAACTTCATTACAATCAGAGACAAAATTAGATAAAATTCGAAATTCGTCAATATATTGGCAACGAAGGCTATTTATGATGTATATTTTGTATTAAAAATATAGATTAATTCCGAAAGCTTTTGTTTAATTAGTGAATTGCTTCTCATACTGGCTTTTTAATCAAGTTTCCTTAATATTAGAAAAGATTCTAAGTGACTTTTGGTGAATGACTGTACCCTCTGATTTCAACTTGAAGAAAATAAATTAGTGATGTTGAATATAGACAATTACATAATAAAGAGTCAAAAATAAATATTTAAATAAAACAAAAATACTTCAGAAAGCAATATTTATAATTACTAATAAACATCTCAAATTTGTATAAAATTATATTCTGATGACATTTTCTAGTAGTTTATAATGTTTTTTTTTAACTGTTCAGTGAACATTAATAAATTTTGTGCATTAATTAATTACATAGTGTTTACTATATATAGAAACGAAATTGATGTTTCTGGCAACATTTTTTCAAGGTTTAAATAGGATTTGAAGTGGAATTTGATGAATTGTCCATAAGAAGACGTGCTAAAATGTGCAAACTTCAAATTGTTATAATTTTTGAACGATGAAGTGAATCGAACCCAATCTTTGATGAATCCTTTAATCTAGTAAAAACTATGTTTTGTTAACGTTTCAAGAATTTCTGAANCTAAAATGTGCAAACTTCAAATTGTTATAATTTTTGAACGATGAAGTGAATCGAACCCAAACTTTGATAAATCCTTTAATCTAGTAAAAACTATGTTTTGTTAACGTTTCAAGAATTTCTGAACGTTTTTATACACCTGCAGAACATCCTTAAATCGAACATGTATATCTAGCCTATTTTGGGCGGAAATAGATACAGGTAAGTACTCGTCGCTGTTAACGGCCGACGGCGAGCGATGTGCACAGGGTATATACATATATACGCAATATATGTATATCACGTTCCACATGACCAAAGTGGATCAGTTTCATACTCAATAATCTATTACAATAGTTCTATTCGTGAACAATGGGGAAATACCACGGCCAGACTCGATTTGAATTTCCTCCACTTTAAACGGATTCTAATCCCCGGTTTTACTGGTTTTACTTCGTTCCTTTTTCAACGATTTCCGCATGTTTATTTCTAGATGAGCGACGAGATCTTGCTCGAACGGCATGCAAAAGGAAATCACTTGGAATCCTTTAGGCGAGACGATGCCTTTTCATCGAGAATCGAGCGAGAGATCCAATTTCCGCACGCGCAAACCGGCCGGCATTCTAGCTCGACGACGGACGATAGCCGCCCCCTGCAACCCGGTAGGGGCTGGTTTGCCTCGCTGAATTTACGGCGGAAGCGTGCCCGCGTTTAATCTCGCCAATTGAATGTAATCTTGTAGCCTCTTTATAAGCGGTTCCCGGAGATTCGGCGGATCGCTCGAAAGGCGAGCTCCGCCGCGAGCAGTCTAGTTTCCCTCGGGATCGCCTTCTCTCCTCCCTGTCGCGATATCAAATTGTACCGATGGATCCGCGAATGGAAAAGAACCGGTAATGGATTCCTGAGAAGTTCTCGACCAACCGCGAGCAACGCAGGCGAACGACCTTTGTTCAGGAACGAGATTCGAGGCCCGGAATTAACAGTTGTTTAATGGGTCACGTGCGAGCTTTGCGGAACTCCTCCTTCGTTCATGACAAAAACTCCGGGGCACGACGTTTCATTCGGGTGATCGAGAAGGCGAGACTGAAGAAAGGCCAGTGACAAGACACGGAAACCGAAGATTACGTACTTGCGAACAGACGCCGGCAGGAGTCTAGATTGTATCGGGTCAGACAGTGAACGAGGGACAGTAATAAAAAATTGTTGACCAAGTTGGTTGGAACACAGAAAATTAATATCAGTGTCGTAACATTTTTATTTATCTGTTATAGTGCCTTGACAGTGTTTTGTTAATTTTCAGATTTAAAACATATTTTGCAAGCTATACCAAGTGATATAAACCCTCAGAGAGGAAAATTATAACAGTTGGAAATGAAAACCTTTGATTTCCATTTCCAACAATTTATATGTTATTTTAATTTCAAAATGTTTTCCCGAATAATAAAATAAAATAAAATTCATAGAATCACATACAGCAAAAATGTATTAGTATTTTGCAAGTGAACATATCAAATTTAAATGCCAATCAATGTCGTGTCCAATTTAATTGTCGCTTAATTTTTTTATTGCCACTTTTATCCATGATATTAGAAGTGCCGTAAAAATGTCGGAGTATTGAAACTGATTACTTATATGTGATGAATAAATAAAATAAAATTCGTAGAATTCCATACAGCAAGAGTCTCTCAGTATTTTGCAAATGGACAAGTCATGTCAAATTTAATTGTCCCTCAATTTTTTTATTGCTACTTTTATCCATGATATTAAGAGTGCCATAAAAATGTTGGTTATCGTCGGAGTATTGAAACTTATTACTTATATTTGATGAATAAATAAAATAAAATTCGTAGAATTCCATACTTTAAAAGTCTCTCAGTATTTTGCAGATGAACAGGTCATGTCAAATTTAATTTTCATTTAATTTTGTTATTACCGCTTTTATTCGCGATATTAAAAGCGCCGTAAAAATGTCGGTTATCATCGGAGTCCTGAAAATGATTATACGTGATGAATAGCTTTTAGACTGTGTGCTTGAAAAGCTGCTTAAAATTCATCGCCGAACGTTTTGCAAACGTTTCAAATGAATTTAGCGAGTAACAATGTAAAGCTGAATGCGCCGCGCGGAGAAAGGCGAGTCAGACGGTGTGGAATTTTTATTTTGCACGGAATAAAAAGTCTGCCGGTAAACAGCCTTTTTCCATCCGCGATGTGACGACCCGACGCGACGAGAGAGAGAGAGAGAGAACGAACTCGCGTTCGATGTTTTGCTTTTTTCCGAAGGAACAAAATTTGATATTTTCATTTTCTATTTGTTCCTATCGAATTCTCGGGAATAGGATAACCAAATAAATTTCTCAAAGCCAAAAAAAAAAATTTTCAAAGCCTCCGACGGCACAACTTTTTTTTCCTTAATTTTTTCTACTATTCGACCACGTTTCTAGCTATCATTAAATTTATATTTGTTACGATGGCTACGTCGAACGGAAACTGAAAACGCCTTGTTTTAACCGATGCAACGACCGCAGAAACGGTTTATCGCTAGGACATTGGGTCTAGTTTGAAAGGAGAGTGGCACCGCATCCGCATCGATGCAGTGACGAGCGGTACGTACGGTGGCTCGTTTTCGCCGAACAAAACTAGGTATTCACTCCGTCGCGTCGTATCGTATTTCCCTCTTACGGTCAGGATTCGGTTTTAGTGTCGTTTCAATTTCTCGCGTAACGCTGAATGGCGTCGGCTCGCTTTTGTTCTCATTAAGTGTCGGTCCGGCCGTGTTTGCTGCTGCTATTGGATTTTTTCACAGGCTTCGCAGTTCTATCGAATTTGATTGTAGGTATTTTTCCCCAACAAACGGGTGATCGATTAAGTGCTTCCTAAATATTTTATACAAGTTTGTGTACAACTTTATAAATTGTGATGTTTGATTCTATACCTGAAGTCCAACAACATACTATAAAAAATTAAACACTCTAAAATAATTAAATTATAAATAAATGAAAGGAATACAATATGTATAGAATNAATAAATTGTGATGTTTGATTCTATACCTGAAGTCCAACAACATACTATAAAAAATTAAACACTATAAAATAATTAAATTATAAATAAATGAAAGGAATACAATATGTATAGAATAACACACAAAAATTTGATTGAAATATGACTTAGTTTCCTTATTAAAATAATCAGGGAAGTCTTTTATCACTCAACTGCATTTTCCCATTATTCAATTTACCTCTGAAAGAAATTACCTGTACTTGTGAAATAATCTATAGAATTCCTCAATTCTTTTATCACTCATTTACTCCTATTTCAAACTGGATATTCATTATATTCATCCTGACCATCGGTCAAAATTTTTCTACGTCCCGTCGNAGTAGTCTTTTATCACTCAACTGCATTTTCACATTATTCAATTTACCTCTGAAAGAAATTACCTGTACTTGTGAAATAATCTATAGAATTCCTCAATTCTTTCATCACTCATTTACTCCTATTTCAAACTGGATTTTCATTATATTCATCCTGACCATCGGTCAAAATTTTTCTACGTCCCGTCGCACAGACAGTCACGCAGACACGGCTGGTTTATTTTCCCCGCAACGTGGTCAGTAAACGAACCGTCGTTATCAGATATTGGAGGTCGGCGGATTGCTTTATTATCCGAGCACACGGGCTTCCTTTCATCGAAGTTAATAACGAGCGTGTGCCTATCAACCCTGCGACTGTATAGTTCGTCGTAAGATTGGGGTATATTAAGTACTCGTATATCAGACGACGCGCGGCGCAGAGCGGCGGCGCTGCAGTGTTCGCCCAGATCGCGGATCCGCCCGTTTGAAGCACGGCCCCTCATAAAGCGATTTACGAGCGTCGCAGATTTACCGGGCGAAATTGCGACCCGCGTTTTCCACGGATACCTTGACTTACGACGTCTGGAGGAATATCATTTTTCGTCCTTAAATCGCGCGCGCCTCGCGGCCTTGTCCTGCCGTCCTGCGCCTATCACCGAGTTAAACGATCTCTTTAAGGGTGTCAACGATATTAAGAATGTTCTAGAGGTACAATCGGAGACAAAAATAAATAAAATTCGAAATTCGTTAATATATTGACAATGAAGGCTATTTATCATGTATATTTTGTATTAAAAATATAGATTAATTCCGAAAGCTTTTGTTTAATTAGTGAATTGCTTCTCATACTGGCTTTTTAATCAAGTTTCCTTAATATTAGAAAACATTCTAAGTAACTTTTGGTGAATGACTGTACCCTCTGATTTCAACTTGAAGAAAATAAATTGGTCATGTTGAATATAGACAATTACATAATAAAAAGTCAAAAATAAATATTTAAATAAAACCAAAATACTTGAGAAAGCAATATTTATAATCACTAATAAACATCTGAAATTTGTATAAAATTATATTCTGATGACATTTTCTAGTAGTTTATAATGTTTTTTTTTAACTGTTCGGTGAACATTAATAAATTTTGTGCATTAATTAATTACATAGTGTTTACTATATATAGAAACAAAATTGATGTTTCTGGCAACATTTTTTCAAGGTTTAAATAGGATTTGAAGTGGAATTTGATGAATTGTCCATAAGAAGATGTGTTAAAATGTGCAAACTTCAAATTGTTATAATTTTTAAACGATGAAATGAATCGAACCCAAACATTGATAATTGCTTTAATGTAGTAAAAACTGTGTTTTGTTAACGTTTCAAGAATTTCTGAACGTTTTTATATACCTCCAGAACATCCTTAAACACAGAGTTTATTAATCTTCCCTTCATCGCCGGCAATTAGCATAATATTACTTTAACGATACGGTGCGATTCTTGTTTCTCAATGTTGTATTGCATACTCTGGGTGGATTTACAAATCACAGTACAACTCGTCGTTTACAAAATCGTCGTTACTTCGAGGTTCGAAATTTCGAGCCCATTCGCGAATTACGCGTAATCGGGAAATCGTAACGCTCGGTAAATAGCGATTCATCGCGCGGACACCATGAAGCGTCATTGAAACAGCCACTCTCACGTCGAATTGGCAATAATCATTTGCCTAATGGACATTTTAGGGGCGGCCGGTGAAAAGAGGGCCATCACGGTAATGACTCGATTTTATCTGGACTACTGTTCGAAAATTGGAACGAACGAGCCGCTCGCTGTTTTCTAACCAAAAATTAGTTAACGTAATTGATAAATAAAATGGGTTCGCAAGCTGTCGGCGAGATAGATTTAAAAAATGTTGTTAATTGAAAGTTTTTCTGATAGGTTTATTTAATTTCTCCCGAGGTCCGGTCTAATGAAAGAGAATTAAATTCTGCGGCGCGTTGTAATGAACGAAACGTTCTACGTTCAATTGCCGGCCTTTATGCTACCGTAATGTGCACTAATTAATGCCAATTCTTAGTTTAATAACGTTTGTTCGAAGGGAGAGCGCAGGGACGAGAAACGAGCGTGGAATTTATTCAATCGGGTACGCATTCGCTTGCAGTTTAATGAAACGAATATTACAAAATTTCCGCGGGAATGCGAAATTTTCCGTATAGCATATTAATTATAGAATGAAATAAATTTCGCGCACGCTGCTTCCTTTTGCTTTCAATTTTCATCCCTTAATATAATTTATATCTTGTTACTAAATTATGTCGAACGAATTGCAAAGTTCACTTCGCCACTGATTTACAAGCATTCATTAAAGTTTAAACTCTGGTAGAATATCAACAGTGTAATTGAACTCGCGATGTGTCGTAAGATGAACGAGGTCTTTGTGGTCCGATTAAACGCTGTCGCATAACGTAAAGAGAGGAATACGAACAGAAATTACGGCACTATTTTGCATCAGTTGTATGCTTCTACAGTACAAGTACGATTTATGTTGAAAGTATGTATGTGAGCTTGATTCGTGCTCTAGCGTTTGTATAGAATGTCGAGCACGTCACATATTCGGTCTGATATTTGCCTCGGATGATACGCAATTTCAAAGGCGCGTGTAAAGCTGTGTATACGTTTCAATAGACATAAAGGAAGTGCGAAGGAGCTGAGAAACATTTTCCAAATCATTCAATAAAGACCATAAATTCGCTATGAAAGAATATTATAAATTAGAGGAACAGTTTGTGTAATTTAATTATTATCCATTTACTCATTTTCCTCTATTTTCTGTATATGTATATCTAATGCACATGTTCTTTCTTTCGTTCCTCTTTTTCCTGTCTCATTTCCGGATGACTAAAACGCCCTGAACTATTCGTGGAATAGTGCGCTAGATTCGAAATTACATATGTATAAAAATCGCTAATAATACCAAGAGAATGTGACTTGAAACTGAGATAAGATTGTAATCGAATGAACCAGCTAACAAAATTACTCTTCGCGGGATAATCTTAGAGAATCCATCGGCGTAAGAAATCGCGGAAACGAGCAGGAATAATGCAAGGTGACAGACGAGGGTCACGTCGCGAGCGCAATAAGTCGGTCAGAGAAATTGCATTATCTAAACGAAAATGTCGGGAAAAGGCGGTCATTGCACCGGGATGACGCGACGTATATGAAATTTCCATATTCGCGAGAAGTCACCGGCTCACGGCTCGGGGGAGAGAGACTCGTGAGAGCCAGAACCCGGGACGTATCCGAGGAAGACGTAGAATGAGGACAGTCCGCGAGAAAAGAGGCCGTATGAAATATTTGCAATTCTCAGCCACTCTAGTGAGAATATTCGACGAGAGAAGACAGCGAGCGTAACCCCCGTAGCATCAAGTCTCTCTGAAGGTATCAGATATGGATGCGAGGCGACGACGACGACATCTTTGCACCTTCGCGAAGCATTCGAGGAGGTAATAATCGCGAGAGAGTTGACCGGGACAAAGGGCATCGCGAAAAGAAATAACAGCATGAACGTTGCTACGGGGCGAAATCGTGAGCACAATCCGCTGTTCCTCGCTTCGACAAGTCGTCCCACGCCGTGTTTGTGTTTTCGCGTGTTGCGTCCTAAGGAAACACTTCATCAATATGCAACACGAGGGATCGCATTGACACGGCTGCTGCGATACGTCGTTCTCTGCCGAGAGATAATCGAATGAATCGTGGGAAGTTGGCAGGATTAACTATGTCGGCTGCGTTAAAGGGAATGACGAATGGCTAGTGGATGGATTTTCACACAAGTTGATCACCACCGGAAGTCGTTACTTACGCTGCGCTGGGGTACGAGAACTCAACGCATGAACTGCGGACTTACTGCTTACCTGTAACAGAAAGACAAGATGAGGTCAGAGGTTGATAATAAAATGATATAGGATAAATGTGCTAATTACTGCGAATTTTTATGCAAAGTAACTTTCAACGCGAAAATCAGCTATTTGAATACAAGATTCAAGTTAAATTATTTTTTTAACAAGTTTTATTATCTTATAAATGTGTAAAAAAAAAACAATTATATCTCAAGAAGACGTATACGTTAAATTAAATAAATCATTTTTATAAGGTGATGAAATACAGGTATTACTGCGAGTATGAGGCAATTACTGCGAGTCAAATACTGCGGGAACCCTAATTACTGCGACCCAAATACTGAGGATATCGAAATAATTTCATCACTTTTTATTAAATATTTTTTAATAAAATATTATACGAAATACATAAGTGTTATTTAATTTTTTTTTTNCGACGTATATGAAATTTCCATATTCGCGAGAAGTCACCGGCTCACGGCTCGGGGGAGAGAGACTCGTGAGAGCCAGAACCCGGGACGTATCCGAGGAAGACGTAGAATGAGGACAGTCCGCGAGAAAAGAGGCCGTATGAAATATTTGCAATTCTCAGCCACTCTAGTGAGAATATTCGACGAGAGAAGACAGCGAGCGTAACCCCCGTAGCATCAAGTCTCTCTGAAGGTATCAGATATGGATGCGAGGCGACGACGACGACATCTTTGCACCTTCGCGAAGCATTCGAGGAGGTAATAATCGCGAGAGAGTTGACCGGGACAAAGGGCATCGCGAAAAGAAATAACAGCATGAACGTTGCTACGGGGCGAAATCGTGAGCACAATCCGCTGTTCCTCGCTTCGACAAGTCGTCCCACGCCGTGTTTGTGTTTTCGCGCGTTGCGTCCTAAGGAAACACTTCATCAATATGCAACACGAGGGATCGCATTGACACGGCTGCTGCGATACGTCGTTCTCTGCCGAAAGATAATTGAATGAATCGTGGGAAGTTGGCAGGATTAACTATGTCGGCTGCGTTAAAGGGAATGANAATGCAATTTTAAAAGAGGTGTTTGACAGACGTCAACCAAAATTATTGCAAAATTCATATTCTCGTGAACTACTCGACTTTGAAGTGTTTTAAAGTAATTATAAATTTCATTATTGCTATTTATTTTGTTTAAATTATTATTATCAAATAACAAAATAATTAAAGAATTTCTTGTATTTCGTCTAATACGTTTAAAAAATTCATAATTAATGATTTTAATAAAAATCCGCAATATTTGGGGCAGCCGCAGTAATTGACACAGTTACCCTAATTAAAATTTGTACACGTGATATTACAATATTAATGATTAAACTGAATTTCGGAGATATAGATAGAAATGTATATCGTTGGGAAATCAGATATTTATGCTCTTTGATATTGTCATATTATCTACGTGATATCAATTATTTCAAATAAAGTTTCAATTACACCGACGGCGAATGATTTATGCTGACGACTGGCTACATTGTTAATAAGTATTGGTTTAACTTTATAATTGTTTCCGTCGAAATTACAAATTAATTTCAACGTGATCTGATCATCTCCCTGAATAATTACAGTCAAATGTAATTAGATTTTAATCACTGGTCCAGTCTAAACTATTAATGACGTTTCGAACGTTAAATGAATTAATAAATAATGCTGCATGATATCATGTTTTAATAATGAGCTGGAAACGTGGGATCTCGGACGCACTCACATCTTGAAGTGCGTGAAAGCGTCGTTACACGTCGACTGCATAAAACCGAATACTTCAAGAATTCGGATTTAAAGGCTCATTATAATGTAACTGTAGTCTAGCTCGGTGAAATGAGAAATACGTTATCCGAGTGGCTCCCAGACCGGTTAATTAAGAGTACGGTAATAAGAGGTATTAAGATTTCATACACCCCTAGAGACGTGAAAAGCTCTGAGAAATGATCGTTAAGTTACTCCGTCTGCTTTCTACAACATGCTAATACTTGCAATCGGATCTATTAAAAAAGAACTTGCCAATTTAAAAGCAGAAGTAATTCTGTCGATCTAAGAAAAAATAAAGTCAATTTAAGCTTCGCGTTGATCAACCGAGAAGATTTATTGGGTTGGCAAGAAAGTAATTTCGAAATAAAACTCAATTTTTCTATACAATTAATGAACTTTAATCCGTCAAATATTTTCCATTTTGTTCGATGACCTTTTGCCATCTTTCTGGTAACTGCATGATTCCGCGCTCGTAGAACTTTTGCATAGTATGGCAAGTAGAGTAAAGTGATCAATAGATGAACTTGGCAATTGGCTGGTTCTGCTTGATGAAAATTGAAGTTAAACATCAAAGAGCAAGATTGTTAATAATTAGGGGCTCCGTAATTTTATCAATGCAAACAATTCTAGTTCTCGCAAAGTTCAAGCTTATTAAGATTGTTGAAGTTTATGATCTCGATTCGAAGTTCCAAATTAAAATTAACCTACAAATGTTTAAGTAGCTTATCTATTAGATCCCAGATATTCGTATTTCAGCGTTTGTATTTCACGTATGCAGTGTTGTCAGAAAATAGTACAAAAACTTCCAAGCTTCCCATCCAAAACTTTTTTGTATTTATTTTTCTATTTACTTTTTATATTTGATTTTTCATCTAAAAAAAAATTCTATCGCTATGAAGTAAATAAAATGATTTTCAGTCATATTTTGCTGTTGCGTTATGAAGTGAACCCTTTTGCGCGCAATCAAGCCGAACTCTTTTCGATTCGATTGTAAATCGCTGCATAGAAATTCGATGGGATTAACGGGGTCGCTTTGTATATCATTTTTGCTTGCACACAGGGAGCTTCGCAGTTTTTTTTTTTTAAACAGCCGCGTAAGGCTCCTCTTTGTGCCGCAGAATTCATCGTTTCAGAGTTCATTTATCCGCTTGAAAAACGGGCCCCTCGGCACGGCTCGCTGGAATCTTATAATTGACTCATTGCGATTCACGAGGGTTGAAAAATTTCAGATGTACTTTCGAACTGCAACGCAGAATTTTCGCAGAGAAATCTCTCCCTCGCGTTCAGTCTAAACGTTTTTCTTTGCGTTTTCATTGCGAGTACAAAATACAAAAAAAGATACAAAAATTGTAATTTTATGAAAATGCGTTAATTTTGAAATGCTGCTCAAAAACGTGAAAATACGTTTGGACGTAATTCGAGAAAATAAAGAAAGATAAGGTAGTTCTCTATGAGAAGTATTGGTAGAAATGCAGAATTGTTAAAAAAAAAAGTGTATTTAGCCATGTGGAGTTATCAATAAATCATATAATCAAATTATACTTCCTATCATATTTGAATACCAAGTAGTAAGTATATCTGTATGTATTTTCATAAGCGCGATGTTGTCATGTTTCCTTGAGAATCATCTGTGATTTGAATAAAAGGTTAAGATTCTTGCGACTTTTTACATATTACTCTTTGAAATGCCTTATAAGGCCAAATATTTACAATGGTAAATTGTTGTTGAGTTTATAAACTTTACAAATATATTTGTTTTATTTCAGTCTCTATATTTTTCGCATAGTTTTCTCCGTATCTTTAAGTCAAAAAGCGTGACTCCCATAAGAGACAATGGTAACAACCTCGATTTTCATTCCTTCATTTCTCAAAAAAATGGCTTATAATAAATATTGAAAAAAATCAAGGGACATTCTCATACTAATTGTAAGAAGAAACAAACCTAGCAGTTTTATTTATTTCTGTGCATTTTTTTGTATCCACTGAACCTCCTTAAGCTGGTTTCTAAGTAGACTTCAACTATCGGAGCCGTGAGACGTCAGGACACGCGTTAAATTTCGCGACGTCTCCCGAGGACAGACAATTCCTCCTCACTCGTCAGGACTCACCAACGAAAATTCTCAATTTAACTTTTAGCCCTCGCAATCGATTCAACCATCCATTCTCCCCACTACCTAACGAATGAACCTGAAAAGAACCTGGAAAAGTGAGAAAACGAAAAGAAAAGAAATCTAGCTTCGAAAATGTGGCACAAATATAGTTGAGAAATGCGTTTCTGCGATAATACGCGCCAACAAATTGGTTTTCGTTTTCTTGTAACGCGGTAACAAATCGTTACAACTGAAAGGTGACGGCCTGAGAATGATCGAGTTACCTGAGCATTTTAATTATGACCGTCGGTCACGGCTGAGTGCAGTAAGACGCGAGGGGACTGGCTCCTCTCCTTCTTCTATGTTCGCGCGTTAATTAGCAGAGAAATAATTTCTCGGCCATTAACCAAGCGGACGCTCGCCACGGTAAAGGAGGTGCGAGATCCGTGGATTGTCTGCGGAGAAGACAATGGCGTCTGTCATTCGCCCCGACATATGGCAAAAGGCAGACCGAGGGCAAGAGAGAGAGAGAGAGAGAGAGTGAAGAAGAAGAGGTGTAGGAGGAGGACAATAGTGACGGTCGAGAGAACTGAATCGATCTCTCGACTACACCTCGACATCATCCCGGCTGATGCGTCTCGCTCCTTACAGCTCGACAGCTATTAATGCCGAAGTCCTGCGGACGCGTTCTTGTCACGTTGGACGTTCAACTTGTAATTGCACATCCGAACGCGTCCGCGGCTCTGTCGATTGGCTCGAATCAGGAATCCTCAAGGGTAAGACAGCGAACGAGCGATGGGAAGTATCCAGTTAGGCAAAAAGTTTTTGACCAGTAATGTGAAAATAGATAAGAACAATTAAAAAGTGATAAAAGATTGTGT
>SMSR01003414.1:6399-26254 GCA_019453355.1 Ceratina japonica
GTTAATAATTCAAAAACCGTGCCTCGCCTTGCATTTTGTCAACGGAAGTTGTTATTCAGAAGTACCTGCAAAATCACCTCTCTTCGGTCCTAACACTTTTTCTTCACCTGTATTTTAATCAATAACTTCCTTTAAAGTTCATGAATGTGTGATAATTATTTTTTTCGAAATTTGTTCATAAAATACTGGCGATTTAATGTGAACTTTTTTCAAGAGTTTTTCTGGATTATTTTCGAAATCAAAGTAGAATTTTCCTTGAATTATTGCTGATTACCACAAGAGTATACACAAATTTTAAATCACCATAATTTTTCAAAAGACCCATGAATTGATTTAAAATTCTACAGGTTGCTTTTTAATAGTAATAGAAATCTATAATAACAAATATTAAAAACTAAATATATGTTACTGAATGCGAGCTTCGTGTGGCATAAAAGATTTGCATCTTGGATAACTTACTATCGTTGTGTAAAATATGCATACAGTGCATATTATCGGAGTAATCAGGTGTAGATTGATCGCCGTTGCTTGGGAAAATGCCAGCGCCGGTACGTACACGATCAGTGGTACGTAAATGAGCAAGGCAATCGTGTAAAGAAACGAGGCGAATATCCGGACCGGCTTTGCGAATCTCATCTCCAAGTACTCGAAGATGCTGGTCAATTGTAGTTTAAAAAAGACTGGTAAGCAGATAAAGGAGATAAGGGCACATGATATAAACGAGGTAAAAATACAAGCCGCGTATTGTGTCCCGTATTGATATACCTCGACGGGTATAGCGAGCAATGAAACCGCCGATATGTGACTGAAATAAGAAAAAAAGATTGAATAAGACAAATAAGATCGCAATCGAATCGAACGGTCAACACTGATGCTTATTATATGTATTTTTACCTAGCAATTAAACTCATCCCAACCGGGAAACATGACATCGACTTGCCTCCGAGCAAGTATTCGGTGGTGTTATCTTGTTTTTTACCGAAACAACCAAAATAAATTCCTATGAGAACACTGAGCCCCAAGAGGCCGGTAAACAACGTATAATCGGTCCATCCGAACGTCAATTGCCTCAACTCGTGTCCGATGAAAGTACTCGTCTCGTTTTCTGCCATTCTCAAAACGAGTCAAAAGTAGCTCACTTTAAAATACGCGTGAACACGCAGTCTCCGCGCCACTATACAAGTTTATCACGCGACTAACAATAAGACACAACTCCGTTTGCATTTATTTTTTCATTTGCGATACGATGATAATACGATAGTTATGATAAAAAATCGCAATCTATTGAATCTAATTTTACAAATCACTCGCGTTTCTGTTTGCTATTACGAACAGTCGCTATCTAAATCCACGGATTCATCAAAGCCCGAGATCGATCGATCTAAATCTAAGCGAACAATATTTCAACGGAATTTCGTAAGACGCCACTACAGTGATCGATCAAATTGTACGAGAGTCTAATGCACACGACCTCGTAGCTACATGTGTAAGGTAGCTCGGAAAAGTACTCGATGAGATCTACATTACTACTGACAACGAATGACGTTTGCGATCGCAGTTATATTTTTAACTGATTTTGCGCCAGCATCAGTTTAATTTACGATAGGCAGATAAAGTTCCGTATTTCGCAACGTACTGTACAAATAGTTGAAAGTACCCTTAAACCCCCGGAGTCGAACCTTGAGATCATTCGGTAACCGATACCATTCTCGACATTGTTTACCAAAAAATTTATAAGAGTTTTCGATGGTCGTATATCCTTCATGATAACGCAGAATTGGAGACCTTAAAGTAAACTGATTCGATCGATACAAAAAAGAAGACGTACACGCTATTATTCGCGAAGTACCTATGCGATATAGTAGCAATAAATTCTCGTCGGACGTTCAATAAACGATGATGTAATTTTTTATAGAAGAAAATACAATGTTGGGTTAATATACAACGATTCTCATATATATTTTTCTCCTCTACACGTATATACACAATCTAGAACATTAAATCTTCTTAAGACATTCCATACAACAACCACTCTGTTAATTGTTGCATCCTTTGTTGCCTCTCCGTATCTGTACATTCTCCCAAAAGAGCGTCCAAAGTCTTCTTTTCCTCGAAACTCAATTCTTCGATTGGATTCAGTGGTCTGGTAACCATACTTGGAAGCATGACGTCGTAGTACAAAAAAATCTGTAAATATTAGAACGGGTAGATAACTAAGAGTGTGTACTATTTCGCAAGCAAGACAACTGAGCGTTACCTTATTGTTAAAGCTGTTATACACGACGCAAGGTGTCGAGATCCCAGGAGTCACGTTATAGTTGCCGGTGCAAAATGCCCTAACTGGTTCCTCGAATTGAAATCGCACACTGTTCTGTTGTTGATCTAAAATGTAAGTTTGCCCATCCCATGCGCAAGCTACTATCTCGTCGGAACCGTCACCAGTTACGTCTAGACGACACAAAGCAAATATCTGATGATCCACTTGCATCGACCTATAGCGAAAAGAAAACAATTGTTTGATATCTAATTTATTTTTATTTTCCATTTCTCCTCGCGAATACAATTACCCATTATAAAAAAAACACTTTACAAAATCTTACCATACAATAATTTCATCCTTGACTAACATTATCGTTCCGTCCAGCGTAGCAAGAGCATACGGCTTTCCTTGCGATGAATTTTTTTTAAGAGTTGCGTCAATTTCATTTATACTTTTCTCCTTCAAGTTCTCCTCGTTATTATTATTGCTATTGTCGTGACAAAAATCTTTATACGAAGGTAACAGGGAGTCCTTTTCCGATTTCGTGTTGTAATCACCTACAATCACGTTGCCTCCCAAAATGTTACCATCGACTTGATCTCCGCTAGAAAGATCAATGTTTCCAGTTTTATTGATATTTAGATTTTCTATTGCAGATTTTTTTTGTCCTTCCGCTGGATCTACACTATCTCTCCTCACTTCCGACTGAAAGTTATATCTCTTTTCAGTTAAAATATTATTTGAACGATTTCTCCAATTCCTCATGCAATATTTTATTTTCTACCGCGGATTCCAAATCTCCTATGATTTCCGTCGAGATATTCTGGTTACGCATTCTCGATATTCCCAATGTTTGATAGTCCACGCAGCTCACAGCTGTTTCGCCATTCTTTTGGTGAGTTTCATCATCCAAATGACAATCCTCTAGATTATACTTGATTCGCATGAACGTTCCTCCGGGTTGAGCAACTAACAATGTAGGCGTCCCATCTGCCATGTGCTAAACAAATTAAAAGATAGCGTCATGGCCTAAACATTATTTTTCTATGTAGACTTATTTCATATATTTGAAATTTATTATAGACCTGTAATGTAACCGTCCCTATTTGATTAGCACATTCCCATTTGTTCAATCCGATCAGCTTTCCCCTTCCCAACTCAAGATTGCTTGACCATCTGTAAGATCTGACCACACGATCAGTCAAACCAATTATCATTTCATTTGCTCCATCCTTGTCAACATCCGCCACCAATACTACTTTCGTATTAGTCGGAATTCTTTGTACGTGGACACATTCCATTTTACCGGACAACTCATTTGCTTCATTGTTACCATCTATTTGATCTAAACATGAGAAATCTATCAGGGTTTGTTAAATAGTCATATTATGTATCTTCTTACATAATGTATTTCCAGTAATCAAGATTCTCTATTCTAATGTTATATAATCTTTCGACTCACCAGGCTTAACGTTATCTTGATCAATCACATCTTTAGTTGATTGCTGAATGATACTTGTTGCATTCGTGATATTAGGATTAACAGACCTTGGACTATAAAATATGTGTGCCCAGCCATCGCCACATATCACAACTAATGCGTTTCTTCCATAATTAAAAATATCTCCTATTGCTACACTGGTAACAAGACCTAGTCCAGGTATCTTTTGCCATAACTCCAATCCCTATGACGTAATTATGTAAATTATACTGAAATATAATTAGTCAATTAGAATTATTGAAAAAGAAAGACATAATTTACTTTGAAGATGTAAAGTTCTCCTTCCGTAGTGCCAACAACTAATTCATTGTCACCATCATTGTCTACGTCTCCTATTGTTAGGCCATGTCTACAGACAGTACCAGGTAAATCCCACTGCAGTCTTTTTACAAAACTGACTGCTCTCATTTTTACTTTTTCTAAACTAAATTTTATCCAGCTGGCACTCTAGACGAGTTCAATGGAAAATTATGATTTGACATGGAAGGATAAAGATATTGCCAGCGACTGGGCGGCCAAACTATAGAGGTAGCTTTGGCAGTTATTAGTCCAAGCGAAACAGGTCCAAAAGTATTTGAATCCATAGATCGACCAATATGGTCCCCTTCTACCCAACAATGACCTTCTGGTACCTAAAAGATGAATAAAAATAAGCTCCATGCAACTGAAGCTTAGAAGCATTAATTGAAATAATTAAAAATGCAAATACCTGCAAAATAGCTGCTTTTTTGTATCCATGTGTTCGCACAATATCTCCAGATAGTCCTACAACACGCTTAATCAGAATTTGATCTGGAGTTTTCGGTGATTTAACAGTTACTATTTCGCCTCGTTGAATATCTTGGGTGCGAACTGCTCGACGATTTAGAAAAACGTAATCGGGATGTCTTTCGTCAGGATTTAATGTTGGCTGCATAGAAACACCTTCCACTTTGGCTATGTAGCCTACTGTATCCAAAAAGGTGATCCCAATAGGAATGCCTATAAGGATACCCGCGAGAAAATGCCGCACTTTCATCTATCTCATTTATACACTAAAAATAACAAAAATATACTCGAATCGAATGTTTATAAATGCATAGGCAACGTTTCATCATAAAATCATCATATAATTACAGTTTTAACAATAACGAGTATAAAGAGGTATAAAAAGAAGTGATCGTGATTGTGAAATTGTTATTTCAAAAATTTAACAAAGATTATGAATATGGTCCGTTATTTATTAAGTACTTTTTGTAGGTTAGTGTGCACGTTTAGAATAAAAGTAATTATAATTTTCTTAAAAACTCTCTGTGATTTTAGTAAATTTTTACACTTTTTATGATTTTCATTTACAAACAAATACAAGTAGTTTATTATTTATTAATTTGTAAACCAAAAATGTGAGGAGGTTACGAAAATGATTCAAATGCGGTGTATAGGTTGTAGTGCGCAAGTTAAAAGACTGATGACTGCTGATGACGTTAGCAGTTCAGTATCGTACTTATTAACATTTATTTTTAAACATATAATAGAATTTTCTAGCTTTTTAACAAGTGTTTTAACATCAGATACAAGTTTAGGTAAGAAAAATATAGGTTTTTATTTAATAATTTAAATTCGAAGTATAGGAACATGGACCTGATCAGAATAAAGGCATGAGAACTCTCAGTTTTTCTCTGCCTGATATAGGAACCAGAGAGAAACCATGGACATGAGAGAAACTGAGAGGCATTTATTTGTTCTCGCGCGTGCCCGCAACGAAAGTGCTGCACCTTGCGGCCAAGTCGGAAGAAACGTCCAAAACCTTTTTAGCAAAAAGTGAATTTCAAATCTATAGGAATGGTTGAAAATTAATATTTGATATTTATTATGAATATTCGCGAGAATTAGATTTATATTCATAGAAAGCTCGAATCATATTTTGTCGAAAGGAAAATATCTATAGTGACACTTTCCTTTTCGCGTAATTTTATACTCATATGAGATTATGAGATACGTGTATTTTCCTATATTCTTCTCTACCTCTATTTTATTCTCTATATTATTGTCTAAATTCCGATAAGATGAACTAGTACGGAAAGTAAACAAATGTATCGAATGTGAAAATGAAATAAGACAGCTTCTCGTTACTTCGTACTTAAATATTCCCTAATATTAACCTCATATTCTTTGTCGTCTCACAAGTACTATAAGACGAAATAGTGCGGAAAGTAAACAAATATTTCGAACGTAAAGGTGAAATAAAATATCTTCATTACTTCGTATTTAAATATGTTAATCCTAGTAAACTCGATTACAGTCATGAGGATTCTGTTGATTTAAAAAAAGTAAATCATTTTTAACAGAAAGTAATGTGTCCGTTAGATGAAAATAATGAGTGAGTTTAAATTGCATCATTTAGTAGTTGAATTAATCGGATTATTGGGGTGAGTAAAAGTCAAATATTTCATTTCGTTCCTCTTAATTTTAATTAGACAATTATCGTTTTTTGTAATGTATACAAGAGTTTGAAGCTTATCTATTATATTGTTACGTACATAATTTATCCTATGCAATAAACTATTTATTGCCATACCATTCTTTAGGTCGTCTTCTGCACCGGAGAAACATGTCGAAAAATTACAAAAAGAAGGAATACCTACGAGCTCCAGTGCTTTGACTATGGTTGCATCGCAAAGTTCTATTCGGAACTTGGCTAGGAACTCACCTGTTCCTGAATTGTTTCTTCAAAAATATGAAGAATTAAAAGCGAAGAAGTGAGTACTACAGTGGACATACAGATCTAATACGAAGGAGATAAGACATGAAAATATTGATGAATGATATTCCTTTTACAGAGNTTATAGAAGAAAATACAATGTTGGGTTAATATACAACGATTCTCATATATATTTTTCTCCTCTACACGTATATACACAATCTAGAACATTAAATCTTCTTAAGACATTCCATACAACAACCACTCTGTTAATTGTTGCATCCTTTGTTGCCTCTCCGTATCTGTACATTCTCCCAAAAGACCGTCCAAAGTCTTCTTTTCCTCGAAACTCAATTCTTCGATTGGATTCAGTGGTCTGGTAACCATACTTGGAAGCATGACGTCGTAGTACAAAAAAATCTGTAAATATTAGAACGGGTAGATAACTAAGAGTGTGTACTATTTCGCAAGCAAGACAACTGAGCGTTACCTTATTGTTAAAGCTGTTATACACGACGCAAGGTGTCGAGATCCCAGGAGTCACGTTATAGTTGCCGGTGCAAAATGCCCTAACTGGTTCCTCGAATTGAAATCGCACACTGTTCTGTTGTTGATCTAAAATGTAAGTTTGCCCATCCCATGCGCAAGCTACTATCTCGTCGGAACCGTCACCAGTTACGTCTAGACGACACAAAGCAAATATCTGATGATCCACTTGCATCGACCTATAGCGAAAAGAAAACAATTGTTTGATATCTAATTTATTTTTATTTTCCATTTCTCCTCGCGAATACAATTACCCATTATAAAAAAAACACTTTACAAAATCTTACCATACAATAATTTCATCCTTGACTAACATTATCGTTCCGTCCAGCGTAGCAAGAGCATACGGCTTTCCTTGCGATGAATTTTTTTTAAGAGTTGCGTCAATTTCATTTATACTTTTCTCCTTCAAGTTCTCCTCGTTATTATTATTGCTATTGTCGTGACAAAAATCTTTATACGAAGGTAACAGGGAGTCCTTTTCCGATTTCGTGTTGTAATCACCTAGAATCACGTTGCCTCCCAAAATGTTACCATCGACTTGATCTCCGCTAGAAAGATCAATGTTTCCAGTTTTATTGATATTTAGATTTTCTACTGCAGATTTTTTTTGTCCTTCCGCTGAATCTACACTATCTCTCCTCACTTCCGACTGAAAGTTATATCTCTTTTCAGTTAAAATATTATTTGAACGATTTCTCCAATTCCTCATGCAATATTTTATTTTCTACCGCGGATTCCAGATCTCCTATGATTTCCGTCGAGATATTCTGGTTACGCATTCTCGATATTCCCAATGTTTGATAGTCCACGCAGCTCACAGCTGTTTCGCCATTCTTTTGGTGAGTTTCATCATCCAAATGACAATCCTCTAGATTATACTTGATTCGCATGAACGTTCCTCCGGGTTGAGCAACTAACAATGTAGGCGTCCCATCTGCCATGTGCTAAACAAATTAAAAGATAGCGTCATGGCCTAAACATTATTTTTCTATGTAGACTTATTTCATATATTTGAAATTTATTATAGACCTGTAATGTAACCGTCCCTATTTGATTAGCACATTCCCATTTGTTCAATCCGACCAGCTTTCCCCTTCCCAACTCAAGATTGCTTGACCATCTGTAAGATCTGACCACACGATCAGTCAAACCAATTATCATTTCATTTGCTCCATCCTTGTCAACATCCGCCACCAATACTACTTTCGTATTAGTCGGAATTCTTTGTACGTGGACACATTCCATTTTACCGGACAACTCATTTGCTTCATTGTTACCATCTATTTGATCTAAACATGAGAAATCTATCAGGGTTTGTTAAATAGTCATATTATGTATCTTGTTACATAATGTATTTCCAGTAATCAAGATTCTCTATTCTAATGTTATATAATCTTTCGACTCACCAGGCTTAACGTTATCTTGATCAATCACATCTTTAGTTGATTGCTGAATGATACTTGTTGCATTCGTGATATTAGGATTAACAGACCTTGGACTATAAAATATGTGTGCCCAGCCATCGCCACATATCACAACTAATGCGTTTCTTCCATAATTAAAAATATCTCCTATTGCTACACTGGTAACAAGACCTAGTCCAGGTATCTTTTGCCATAACTCCAATCCCTATGACGTAATTATGTAAATTATACTGAAATATAATTAGTCAATTAGAATTATTGAAAAAGAAAGACATAATTTACTTTGAAGATGTAAAGTTCTCCTTCCGTAGTGCCAACAACTAATTCATTGTCACCATCATTGTCTACGTCTCCTATTGTTAGGCCATGTCTACAGACAGTACCAGGTAAATCCCACTGCAGTCTTTTTACAAAACTGACTGCTCTCATTTTTACTTTTTCTAAACTAAATTTTATCCAGCTGGCACTCTAGACGAGTTCAATGGAAAATTATGATTTGACATGGAAGGATAAAGATATTGCCAGCGACTGGGCGGCCAAACTATAGAGGTAGCTTTGGCAGTTATTAGTCCAAGCGAAACAGGTCCAAAAGTATTTGAATCCATAGATCGACCAATATGGTCACCTTCTACCCAACAATGACCTTCTGGTACCTAAAAGATGAATAAAAATAAGCTCCATGCAACTGAAGCTTAGAAGCATTAGNTGCGAATAAAATTACCCATTATAAAAAAAACACTTTACAAAATCTTACCATAGAATAATTTCATCCTTAACTAACATTATCGTTCCGTCCAGCGTAGCAAGAGCATACGGCTTTCCTTGCGATGAATTTTTTTTTAGAGTTGCGTCAATTTCATTTATGCTTTTCTCCTTCAAGTTCTCCTCGTTATTATTATTGCTATTGTCGTGACAAAAATCTTTATACGAAGGTAACAGGGAGTCCTTTTCCGATTTCGTGTTGTAATCACCTAGAATCACGTTGCCTCCCAAAATGTTACCATCGACTTGATCTCCGCTAGAAAGATCAATGTTTCCAGTTTTATTGATATTTAGATTTTCTACTGCAGATTTTTTTTGTCCTTCCGCTGAATCTACACTATCTCTCCTCACTTCCGACTGAAAGTTATATCTCTTTTCAGTTAAAATATTATTTGAACGATTTCTCCAATTCCTCATGCAATATTTTATTTTCTACCGCGGATTCCAGATCTCCTATGATTTCCGTCGAGATATTCTGGTTACGCATTCTCGATATTCCCAATGTTTGATAGTCCACGCAGCTCACAGCTGTTTCGCCATTCTTTTGGTGAGTTTCATCATCCAAATGACAATCCTCTAGATTATACTTGATTCGCATGAACGTTCCTCCGGGTTGAGCAACTAACAATGTAGGCGTCCCATCTGCCATGTGCTAAACAAATTAAAAGATAGCGTCATGGCCTAAACATTATTTTTCTATGTAGACTTATTTCATATATTTGAAATTTATTATAGACCTGTAATGTAACCGTCCCTATTTGATTAGCACATTCCCATTTGTTCAATCCGACCAGCTTTCCCCTTCCCAACTCAAGATTGCTTGACCATCTGTAAGATCTGACCACACGATCAGTCAAACCAATTATCATTTCATTTGCTCCATCCTTGTCAACATCCGCCACCAATACTACTTTCGTATTAGTCGGAATTCTTTGTACGTGGACACATTCCATTTTACCGGACAACTCATTTGCTTCATTGTTACCATCTATTTGATCTAAACATGAGAAATCTATCAGGGTTTGTTAAATAGTCATATTATGTATCTTGTTACATAATGTATTTCCAGTAATCAAGATTCTCTATTCTAATGTTATATAATCTTTCGACTCACCAGGCTTAACGTTATCTTGATCAATCACATCTTTAGTTGATTGCTGAATGATACTTGTTGCATTCGTGATATTAGGATTAACAGACCTTGGACTATAAAATATGTGTGCCCAGCCATCGCCACATATCACAACTAATGCGTTTCTTCCATAATTAAAAATATCTCCTATTGCTACACTGGTAACAAGACCTAGTCCAGGTATCTTTTGCCATAACTCCAATCCCTATGACGTAATTATGTAAATTATACTGAAATATAATTAGTCAATTAGAATTATTGAAAAAGAAAGACATAATTTACTTTGAAGATGTAAAGTTCTCCTTCCGTAGTGCCAACAACTAATTCATTGTCACCATCATTGTCTACGTCTCCTATTGTTAGGCCATGTCTACAGACAGTACCAGGTAAATCCCACTGCAGTCTTTTTACAAAACTGACTGCTCTCATTTTTACTTTTTCTAAACTAAATTTTATCCAGCTGGCACTCTAGACGAGTTCAATGGAAAATTATGATTTGACATGGAAGGATAAAGATATTGCCAGCGACTGGGCGGCCAAACTATAGAGGTAGCTTTGGCAGTTATTAGTCCAAGCGAAACAGGTCCAAAAGTATTTGAATCCATAGATCGACCAATATGGTCACCTTCTACCCAACAATGACCTTCTGGTACCTAAAAGATGAATAAAAATAAGCTCCATGCAACTGAAGCTTAGAAGCATTAGTTGAAATAATTAAAAATGCACATACCTGCAAAATAGCTGCTTTTTTGTATCCATGCGTTCGCACAATATCTCCAGATAGTCCTACAACACGCTTAATCAGAATTTGATCTGGAGTTTTCGGTGATTTAACAGTTACTATTTCGCCTCGTTGAATATCTTGGGTGCGAACTGCTCGACGATTTAGAAAAACGTAATCGGGATGTCTTTCGTCAGGATTTAATGTTGGCTGCATAGAAACACCTTCCACTTTGGCTATGTAGCCTACTGTATCCAAAAAGGTGATCCCAATAGGAATGCCTATAAGGATACCCGCGAGAAAATGCCGCACTTTCATCTATCTCATTTATACACTAAAAATAACAAAAATATACTCGAATCGAATGTTTATAAATGCATAGGCAACGTTTCATCATAAAATCATCATATAATTACAGTTTTAACAATAACGAGTATAAAGAGGTATAAAAAGAAGTGATCGTGATTGTGAAATTGTTATTTCAAAAATTTAACAAAGATTATGAATATGGTCCGTTATTTATTAAGTACTTTTTGTAGGTTAGTGTGCACGTTTAGAATAAAAGTAATTATAATTTTCTTAAAAACTCTCTGTGATTTTAGTAAATTTTTACACTTTTTATGATTTTCATTTACAAACAAATACAAGTAGTTTATTATTTATTAATTTGTAAACCAAAAATGTGAGGAGGTTACGAAAATGATTCAAATGCGGTGTATAGGTTGTAGTGCGCAAGTTAAAAGACTGATGACTGCTGATGACGTTAGCAGTTCAGTATCGTACTTATTAACATTTATTTTTAAACATATAATAGAATTTTCTAGCTTTTTAACAAGTGTTTTAACATCAGATACAAGTTTAGGTAAGAAAAATATAGGTTTTTATTTAATAATTTAAATTCGAAGTATAGGAACATGGACCTGATCAGAATAAAGGCATGAGAACTCTCAGTTTTTCTCTGCCTGATATAGGAACCAGAGAGAAACCATGGACATGAGAGAAACTGAGAGGCATTTATTTGTTCTCGCGCGTGCCCGCAACGAAAGTGCTGCACCTTGCGGCCAAGTCGGAAGAAACGTCCAAAACCTTTTTAGCAAAAAGTGAATTTCAAATCTATAGGAATGGTTGAAAATTAATATTTGATATTTATTATGAATATTCGCGAGAATTAGATTTATATTCATAGAAAGCTCGAATCATATTTTGTCGAAAGGAAAATATCTATAGTGACACTTTCCTTTTCGCGTAATTTTATACTCATATGAGATTATGAGATACGTGTATTTTCCTATATTCTTCTCTACCTCTATTTTATTCTCTATATTATTGTCTAAATTCCGATAAGATGAACTAGTACGGAAAGTAAACAAATCTATCGAATGTGAAAATGAAATAAGACAGCTTCTCGTTACTTCGTACTTAAATATTCCCTAATATTAACCTCATATTCTTTGTCGTCTCACAAGTACTATAAGACGAAATAGTGCGGAAAGTAAACAAATATTTCGAACGTAAAGGTGAAATAAAATATCTTCATTACTTCGTATTTAAATATGTTAATCCTAGTAAACTCGATTACAGTCATGAGGATTCTGTTGATTTAAAAAAAGTAAATCATTTTTAACAGAAAGTAATGTGTCCGTTAGATGAAAATAATGAGTGAGTTTAAATTGCATCATTTAGTAGTTGAATTAATCGGATTATTGGGGTGAGTAAAAGTCAAATATTTCATTTCGTTCCTCTTAATTTTAATTAGACAATTATCGTTTTTTGTAATGTATACAAGAGTTTGAAGCTTATCTATTATATTGTTACGTACATAATTTATCCTATGCAATAAACTATTTATTGCCATACCATTCTTTAGGTCGTCTTCTGCACCGGAGAAACATGTCGAAAAATTACAAAAAGAAGGAATACCTACGAGCTCCAGTGCTTTGACTATGGTTGCATCGCAAAGTTCTATTCGGAACTTGGCTAGGAACTCACCTGTTCCTGAATTGTTTCTTCAAAAATATGAAGAATTGAAAGCGAAGAAGTGAGTACTACAGATCTAATATGAAGGAGATAAGACATGAAAATATTGATGAATGATATTCCTTTTACAGAGTAGATTTATTAGGTTTGTTCATTCAGGTATTGGAACTTATATCCAATGATAAAGAATTAAAGAGCTTCTTAGCTAAGCAAGCGTCTTCTTCAACATTAAATCCTGCAAGGAATTCTGCTATTACAACAGAAGACTTACCACAGGTTCATCTTACGTTTTTGTATAATATCAATTTTATAATCAGTTCAAATCATTAAATCGTATATTTTATGTGCAATGTAGATCTGTAAGAATGTGATTAAAGCAGCTGTGGAAGGGGAAAAGAAGTTAAATAAGCAAGTATGTGCAATTACGAAAAAAGCAGAACCATCGGTAATTAAGTATAACTGGGTACACGAGAGGCCTAGAATAACATGGGACTTTTACAATGAACCCAATGTGACTCCATGCCAAAGTAAAGGTTTCTCTTAAATCAGTATTATGATTTAATCAAATTTACTTACCAAACTGTCAAATATTTACAGAAGTTGTACCGATTGTCTCTCAAGAATCCATATTACTTTGGGATATTTTGTATTGCTTGAAAGGTATAGATGGTACTTATATTGTCTCTGAGCCGTTAACAAGCCCATATGCAGTGAAGACGTTTAACATATCTCCAGACGTTGGTAAGAAATAGTAAAACCTCTAACACTATTTAAATAATAAAAACAATAATTTTTTTCGAGTTTTATTTCTATAGGTATATCGTACAAGCAAATGGTTCAACAGATATTGCCTCTTGCGTCTCACTATTCCATGACAGCTAGGTTCGTTGAGAAGAAAGTTTCACCGGAAGATGGTCAAGTGAATCATGCTTTAAGAGGAGCTATAAAATGTTTACTGAAAGATTATTTAGTATGTACAACAACAATGATAGTATAACTTATTTCTGTTATGGAAAAGTGTAGAATCATTTGTTTCTCAGTTGTTTGTCGTTCAGTTGGAAATGGAACACGTGCGCGGCAAATTAAATTTGCAAAAACTGTGGTTTTATATTCAACCGACCATGATTGCGATGTCTATACTTTTTCAAATTACATCCACTATATGTAAGGTACGTGACTGTTTTTATCTTGCACATACTTGTTCCTTAGTGTAAGTCAATGATATATGTAAGAATTATATGAAATTGTTTGGATTATATGAAGGATTGTTAACTAGGCCAATGCAAGAGGTGGGAAAGTCCTCAGCCTTCTGCATGAGCAAGCAAATAATATTAGCGGGGAAGCGAAGTTTAAAGAATTGTGTTTATATCTTATTCAAACGGCAAGTGTTCCATACATGCAAATACTAGAAAAATGGGTTTACAAAGGCGTCATATGCGATCCATATGAAGAGGTAAAGATACGGCAAAGATATAACTGATATTATAGAGATTATTATATAAAGATACATTTATGAATTGTTCAATGTTTAAATTGTTTCAGTTTTTTGTCGAGGATAATGAATTAATTCATAGGGAAGAACTACCTATAGATTATTCGGCAGATTATTGGGAAAAGAGATATACTATGAGACCAGAAAGGATACCCATATTCCTTAATGAACATGCACAGACAATTTTAAGAACCGGAAAATATTTTAATGTAATTAGGCAATGCGGTACGTGACGTTTATTGCGTGATCAAATACGATAGAAATTATAAATAAGGTAGCACTAATTGTTATAATTCTTAATAGGCAAAACTGTCCAATGGGGGAAACAGGAACCCTTGATTTATCAACATCAAGGACAAAAATACATAGCTGCTATAGACAGAGCCTATTCCGAGGCTGCGAAAACCTTGTTAGAAGTTCTGATCCATGAAAATGACTTGATGGGCAGACTTCGTAGTGTGAAGAACTATTTTCTTCTTGCGCAAGGAGATTTTGTGGTACGCTTTCATTTCATTCAGAATAGATCACTAGATTTTATGCTTTTTATTTACAAGAAAATATCATGAAAGTTTTATTTTGTATAAAATCCGCAGTCTAATAATAAATATTGCCATCTAAAAATATGTGATATGTCATTCAATTATAGGTTCAGTTTATGAATCTTTGTGAGGCTGAATTGAATAAAAACATGTACGATATTTTCATTCATCGATTGGCATCTCTTCTTGAAGTTGCATTACGAATGTCCACTGCAGACTCTGATCCATATAAAGATGATCTAAAGCCAGAACTATTGCCATACGACTTGCAATTTCAAATGTTTAGAATACTATCCATTCAAACCAGAGATGAAAAAGGTATAATGAATACTATAATGACAGAGTATATATGCAATACAAAGTGTTTAATCATTCATACTCTTCTGTTTCAGAATATTGTTTTCAAACGGACAAAACGCTAACTGGTTTGGAAGCATTTGTATTTAACTACGATGTTAAATGGCCCGTTTCCTTAATCATCAATAGGAAAGCGATAGCCTGTTATCAAATGCTTTTCAGGCATTTATTTTATTGCAAGTACATCGAAAGACGCTTGTGCAGGTTTTTACATAAATTTTCAATCCTCTAAGATTATCGTTATATTTAATTTGATTAAACACTCGTTCCTCTTTTCATTGCAGAGTATGGGTCAGTAATAAAATTGCGAAGACGTTCACTCATAATGTTGCAAAGTCATACAGGCAAGCGTTTTCTTTGAGGCAGCGAATGCTTGATTGCATTCAACACTTGGCTTATTATATGATGATCGAAGTTATCGAACCGAATTGGCTTACGTTTCTAAATAAAATGAGCAAGGCATGACTTTAGATTATCTTATAATATATTTTCCTCTCATATTAAACTGAACTTTAATTTCTTATCTGAATTAATTTTATGAAATGTGATTGATAGGTTAGTAACGTGGATGATGTTTTAAGCGTGCATCAAGATCTCCAAGATAGTTACTTGAAAGAGTGCATGCTAACAGATCCTGATCTCCTCGGCTGCATAACGGGTATTTCTGCCGCCTGCATCGAATTTTGCAATTTCATGGAAGTAAGTGTCTCAAATATAGATACAATAAAATAATCTTGAATTTATATGTACATAAAACATGACGAAAACATTTTACTTGAGTTGCATCGTTTGCTTTAATTCAGATCCATTCTGATAACTTTGTTATCCATTAACGTTTGCAGAAGGGCATACACGATAACTATTGCAGTTCTTAGATCATTACGAATCTGATCTCCGTGTAACAAATAATAAAATTATTGGTGTTAGATTGAAAATTGTCAGAAATACAAAATGATTATGCATGTTGTGTTTATTATTAACATATAATTGTTACTGGTTTCGATTTACTAATCGTTTTCAAACTAAAAAAATGAGTTGAGTAGTAAACTGAATTTTAATATTTTACTAATGTTAAGCGTATGAGTCCATACTACATTGACGCCGAATTGACGTCCATGATTGGCGCCTATCAGGAAGATGTCTATGATTCCGAGGTATATTCCCAAAATTATAACTTTGCTTCCATGCATCTGTGTAGCATTAGTATCATAAAGCTTTTAGTAAACGAAAATTCTTCTATCTACAGTGTAAATAAAATTTCAATTCGCATGACTTATTTTATATGAATGCGAATTAAAATTTATTGATAAACCTGTTTTTTTTTTCAATTTGTATTTTTATACTGATGCAAGGGAATGAATAGATCCAAATTTATTTTTATGAAAACAAAAGGATAGAGTTGAGTAGGCAAATTCATGCTCTTCTTCAATCATTAGTTTAAATGTTGTCCATTATTTTTTGTGTATTTAATTATATTTAGTAAGAGGAACACGATTATGAACATTATCACTATTAACACTCATGTAATGGTAATGGGGTTCATTAGAATTAGTTACTTTTAATTATGAATTCGTATACTTTCAGCGAGTAAGGAGATTATACCCTGACTGAACAACAGAATTATTGATTTGTCTTTCTTCAAATGCATGCACTCGATGGTCGTAAATTTTTTAATTAAATATCTTTTAAGAATTATTCAGAACCAAAAATGTGCAAGCATGGTATTTCGCGTTATCAATTATGGTTTAAAATTTATGTTTAGAGTCGTAATTATGATGAACAATATTGTTTTTATTTTCAGCTGCGGATATTTACAAAATAGTACGTACTAGCTCGTGACTGTATTTTTATTAATCGATTTCAGACATCATACGTATATTCGTTTTTCACAATGTATGCTTTTTAATCCTAATTTTACAAAGGGCCTCGTGCATACATTTAAATAAAGGAAATACAAAAGTAATAAATTGTACGTCCGTGTGATTTATTAGGAGGAATACGGCGATACGTCCAAAGAGAACGCCGCCAGTTTTGAAGAAACTATTGTATCGCTGGACGAGAAATTTACTCAAGTATTAATTCGTCTTCTGGACAGAATCTGTGATCTAGGTCGTGATAACAACAACGAGAAACTTCTGAACGTGTTTTGTAGGTAAGCTCGTGAATGAAATTTATAAAGTATTTTGCAAGCAATGTAGTAGTCTTAAATTCGAATCACGTAGAATTCATGTCAAATATTTAATGGAAAGAAAAGAAAAATGTTAATTCAGTATTTTGAAAATTATATTAAAACGTAGTATGTAAATGATTATCGTAAGATACGTTGTACAACTTATTCACTGCAGAAAAACATGTTCCAAACGAACCGAATAATTTGCGAGTTATTTGAAATTGTCACGTTATAATTAAATATAACAATTTGAGACCGTTACACTAGACAAATTGAAAAATAATCGTAAATATTATCATTGTTTTCCTATTCAGGCTAGATTTCAATTTATTTTACACCGACATTTTGGTACGACGTGGAAGGGAAAAGACAACCCAAGAAGATGTCTCCGGTTGAATATTCATATCTCTATATGTAATCGTAGATGTACGTTCGTAATTTTTAAAAAATTTCACCTTTTTGCACAGTATTTCTATGTGATATAAAATAGCTGTAGATTAGTACATTAAAGCTATCTACAAAAAATCGCGCGCAGAATGCTCCTTTAAATTACTGAAATCTGCAAAATTGTTACGAACACTGTCCATTTTGTACATTCGGAAAATAAAATGTATTTTATAAATACAAACGTCAGACTGTGTATTTGAAATGATTTATAGAATAACATGAAATTAACTAACATGAATGTAAAGAAAATAAAAGGAATAGGATACAAACGCGCAGAGAATCATATATTACGTTTGATTATTCCTGGGACCATTAACATTGTTATCAATCCTTTCCTTTATAGAAACTAAAAGAGTTTCTATCGTATTGAATCTTTCCTCGAGTTTATTCATTTTACTGAACAGCTTTTCACTATCAGTTTCTTGCCGTCTCTTCGNCCTATTCAGGCTAGATTTCAATTTATTTTACACCGACATTTTGGTACGACGTGGAAGGGAAAAGACAACCCAAGAAGATGTCTCCGGTTGAATATTCATATCTCTATATGTAATCGTAGATGTACGTTCGTAATTTTTAAAAAATTTCACCTTTTTGCACAGTATTTCTATGTGATATAAAATAGCTGTAGATTAGTACATTAAAGCTATCTACAAAAAATCGCGCGCAGAATGCTCCTTTAAATTACTGAAATCTGCAAAATTGTTACGAACACTGTCCATTTTGTACATTCGGAAAATAAAATGTATTTTATAAATACAAACGTCAGATTGTGTATTTGAAATGATTTATAGAATAACATGAAATTAACTAACATGAATGTAAAGAAAATAAAAGGAATAGGATACAAACGCGCAGAGAATCATATATTACGTTTGATTATTCCTGGGACCATTAACATTGTTATCAATCCTTTCCTTTATAGAAACTAAAAGAGTTTCTATCGTATTGAATCTTTCCTCGAGTTTATTCATTTTACTGAACAGCTTTTCACTATCAGTTTCTTGCCGTCTCTTCGATAAAATGTCCTTAGCCTCCTTAATAACGGACGGATCCATTTTAAATGTAGGCACTACTTTGGCCTCAGAACTCGTGACAAACCGTGCTTTGTAATGTAATCTACTGGAGATTTCCAAACCGTCGTGCGGTTTCACAGTCAGCTTGCCACTCCTCAAATAACTTGGAAATAGAAGAACTTTCCTAACTAGGAATGCCAATGGATTAAATTTCCACGGGTACATTGTGCCGCACGCAATGTTTTCAAAATAAGCGAGCACTTCTATCCTGGATATCAGTCCCACCAATTCCGCTTTGCGGAGAATCTCCGCGGTGTCGCTGACTGCTAAACCGTTCAACAAATTGAACAACACTATAGCTATAAGAAAGACGAACAACACGAAGATGAAATGACTGAAAACAGGGTATGTAGTAAATGGAATTTCACCGGCTTCGAACTCTCCCGTGAGCATGATAATAGTCTTGAATAGCGAATGCCCGGGATCCGGGAAGTTTTTACCGTCCTTGAAGAGGGTGAAGAAGGCTAGCGCGAAGGCTAAGATAAGGAATACGTAAAAGAAAAAGAAACGCATAAAATTTAAAGAAACTGTCTTGAACATTTCAATACTGGTAGACCTTCGTGGATGTTTTCCAATTAGTATCACTAATTCCCAAGCGGACAATAATATAGTCATAGCTACGATTTGGGCGTTTCCATCGTTGAGCGTGATAAATCCGAATATCACTAAAGTCATCTCTATCCAGTTCTCCAAACTCCATATGTAATGACGCGGAGATGAAAGAAGTTGGAGAAACTCTCTGAGTGCGAGCAGTCCCAGCGCGATGCCAGT